>JBCEWB010814431.1:0-16276 GCA_039654565.1 Peronia peronii
AGATAGATAGATAGATAGATAGATAGATAGATAGATAGATAGATAGATAGATAGATAGACAGACAGATAGACAGATACATATGTACATACACACGCTGTTAAATGGGTGCAATAATACGCACAAGGAATTCACCCGGAAATTCCAAAACTGGAAAGAAAACAAGAAAGTAAGTGGGAAAAAGCGCCATGAATAGCAGCAATGCCCTATATATTATGCTCTATACCGCATGTTTGGTGTCGTATTTGCTGGGAATTCACGACACAGTAGCAACGCATTCATTCCAGGCTACGTTGCAGGTATACAGGCAGAGGCCTAAATTTTTTAATGCTATTCATTATCGCGGTATTTTTACACATTGAAAGATACACTTAATGGGAAACTGGACCAGAGAACGATATGTTTGGAGAGGAAAATAAATGAGTTCAATGTTGGTCAAAGTCTGAAAAATGTCAAGGAGCTTCTCTGCCTGAAAAAAAAAAAAAAGATTGGTAGGTAATTAGATGGATAAACGCATTGATGAATGGATAGAGGGATATATGGATGGACGGAATCGATGCATGGATGAATGGATGGATGGACGGGTGGATGGATAGATAGATAGACAGGTAGATAAATAGATAGAGAGACAGATAGATAGGTGGACAGACAGACAGACAGACAGACAAAGACGGATACGTATTTACATATTACTTTAAATATTTATTACTTTCCAAATAACATTCACATTTAGTAGCAAGAGGTTCGTTTTACATTGCCCAGTTAGGCCTGATCCTCAACAGGAAGAAACAGCAGTGTGTTAACAGTGGCACTCCCCTCCCCTTTCCTCCCCCCCCCCCCCCCCCAATCCCCTTTTTTGTAATGACACTTATAGAGTTAAAGATGTTTTTGAAGAAAAACAACCTTGAACAGTCCACAGTCATATAATAATATTCGACATGTGCCAAAGAATGACATCAACGGACGAAAAGCTGAGCTGTTCAGTACACCGTACAAGAAATATATGTTAGACCAGTTACTAACCAGCATAAAGTTAATTATCGATCTTCATTTACTGTGTCTTAGCACACTATTACCATTTTGCTATAATTGTTGCCCTGGCTCTTAGAAGGTTATAACTGGCATTTTTATAATTTAAGGTGATTTCGTTTGTGTATCCCATAAAACATGCTGACATAAGCTTAGTTAGCATTACTATTATACTATATGCTTACTTTATGGGGAAGATGAAAAAGGAGCATTTAGGTTGTAAAATGTGGATAACCTGGATAATAAGCTTCAGTATTTTACTGAAAATCAAATACAGGTGTTTCGCATTAATGCCGAGAAACAGACCTGTTACAAATGCACGGTGCATGGTGTTAATCACAAATGAAATAGAGAATAGATTTTGATATCTGTTTGTCGAGGGCAAGTCCACGATTGTTCACTGTGATCTGTCTTAAACAACTTTTACTGAACGTCCCTGGTTCTTCGTTATATGTTGTTTGTTGGATATTTAGAACGGTAGGTTCTGTCGTATTTTATAAAATGTATATTTTGTCATCGACTACCGAGGCGTTGCATAGGTTCAATCTTAGAACGTTGATCTGTGCAATATGTATCTAACCGTTAAACGTATGTCTGAAATTTCTAGTTAGCTCTGTTCTATGAGGAATTTTGGACATAAAGTATACCAGATACCAGAGTTACTAGATGTTCTATAATATTTTCTATAATCTTATCACGTGAAATAGCTGCTTGAATTAAGCTTTAATTAAGTCTTCAAGTATCACATCCTGTGAGAAATTAAAATCAACAAAATGAAAAGGGAGAGAGGGCGAGGGGTTGGAATGAGATGATTATTAATGGAGGACTTGACGTGCTCCAGGCAGCGACCTTAAACCACCCCAGAGCTGGGGAAATGTATAATCCCCGTTACAGCCTCAGAAAAGAAGAAGGGGGAATGAAAAACAGACACAGATTTTATATTCCAGCCTATGAAAAGCTGACAAAAAATGTCGCATTGTGAAGAGCGAGGGCCGATAATAGGCACATGAAAAGGTTGAACTGGAGGGGTGGAGAGATATGAAGGTATTCAGCTTGCATATTTATCGGCTATGCAGGTCTCGGTTTTTCTTTCTGTCTTTGATATTCCCAAAATGCCTAATGGCATGAAGGTTTGTGTCATGCTGGTCAGAGGTTCTTCAGCAATGATACAATGGGGACCATCAAGACTTGAGCTAAGGATAACATTTTACTGCATTGGCTATGTGCAAGGAATTTCAACGAAATCTACTATTCATCGCTGACGTATTTTGACAATAAGGCTTTTGGCCCTGTAAAAGTATTGTTTCGAGAAAACTGGGATTAAATGTTGCAGTCTCTTTATTTAGCACATAGGAGACAACATTCAGTCTTTAGAGAATGAGATGGCTGTTTTTTTTTATTTGTTGTGGAAAGTTATATTTGAATAGCTGGGGAGATAATAAAATAATGTCTTGTCAAAGTACTTTAGAGTGCCTGCAATTTGAACACGGCTTCTTTGTTTCTCCGTCCGCCTGTCTGTCTGTCTGCCTTTTTCTCAGTGTGGCTTTCGCTCACCTTCTCGTCGGTTCTAGCCAAGGCTCTGGCTTAATGTACCAACTACGATATATTGTACCAGATTCCCCACTTACTTCCTGACATCTTCAGCGTAGCTAGAAGCTCTTCACCGAGTATTACCCCTTCTGAAAATCCGACCTGTTGCAAACACAAACATTAGTAAATATTTAGTAAGGGCAATGTTCTGTACCACGTATCGTATCTAGTGTGTTATCTAGTAAATATTTCTAACTCATTTTCTGTTCTGGAGAGAAGGCATAGACACTCATGATAAAAAAGAAAACAAAGCAAAATATAGAACCCTGTACAAGTACAATATGCCCCCCTACGTGTGCATAAAAATAGGTCTATAAATCTTTGCAACTCTGGCAGTGTTCAAATATTGACGCTCTTGTCGTTCATTTGATTTATTGGACGGAAACCATTGCTGCTATACTTTAGTAGTATCTAAGGCCCGATTACAACAAACATTAGACGATCGTTTATTGAATGAGTATCAAACTAGTTTATTTATATAGGTCAATAAGTAAGCAGTTTTATTATTGTCGGACCATTTCTGTTCTGTACTCCACTGTTTTTACACCCCACTCTTAATGTCTTCAAGCGTACAATGGTATGTTTATCTTATGGCACTATGGTCCAGACTGATGGACACATCCGTAGGCCTACGATGTTTCAGAAATGTATTTTCATCTTCCAGTCAATGTTTGTAAACGATTAGTAAATGATATCGCTGCTGTGTGGGTTTATTAGCTTATAACTTGGGCATCCCCAGAAAGGACTTAATAACTTGGATTAGACCGAAACGTTTCTTCGAGTCAAAGATAGAAGATCCTATCTTTATCTCCAGAATTTTGTTAATATAATAGATGTAGAGTCAGGATGATCCATGTCATTCATCAGAGAGAATATCATATCTAATCACGGGGCGAAGAGCAACTCGACCTAGAGACTAGCTGTTTTATTTCTGTGTGTTTTAATGCGACAAAACATTTCCCCGAAAAGTGATCTCCTTACTTTTGGTGAAGTCTTGACTGTCTTCATGCCTGATTTTTATCATCCATTGGCTTTTGACTTCTCTGATGCTTGGGAGAGAATGCTGTGACATTGCAAACTCGAAAGATGTCATAAAAAAGTACAATCAGCTGGACTCATGGGTTTCGTACATGTGTCATAAGCGTATCTAAGATTGGATGGGGGAAGGTGGTGGCCACATATGCTTATCATCACTATCACTGCTCCTGTGACAAAAATGTCCTTCCGATACCATACAGGAGACAGCAGTTAAGGATTTCCATTATTATCGGTCTTCTGTTCGCAGCAATGTGAGAACAGTCTGGACGGTACATTCTTTGGCACATTCGATTCTTGGAACGGAGACGGACACCCTCAAGACGCTACAAGCCCACAGAAAGCAGCATAAGGCCATGTATGAAACAGGAACAACTGCACACGTTGTTAAGATAATGCGGAGATATTGTTTGCACATGCTGGGAATCAGCGAATCTCACTGGATTCGTATGCGAACAGCTCACAGAAATGTCTGCTTTCAGAGAGCTAAATTTCATGTACTCAGGACTTAAGGGGAAAAACAACCCACTCAAAACGAGTGGTTTGTCTATTAATGTTCAGCAAAACGTCACGGAAGACATTACGTGTGAAGCAGGGAGCACGTAGACGAACTGCAGATAGTTACGGCATTCGTAAAAATTGAGAGGAAAAAGTTCCGCATGAAACATCATCAATCAAGTTTATTATCCTTACAAATGATGCAGAGGGAGAAGTGAAAGACAATTTCCACAACACAGCCCAGAGGATGAGGATTTATGCAGGCTGTCCGCACAAAAACGTACTCTTATTTCTTGCAGGAATCCATTCTTGTGCGTGTCGCATTTAACCACTGATCTTGTTTCGTAGTCTAAAATAATTGCATTTATAAGTATTTCAAGTGAATACATTATCCATTTCAGCATTTGATCAGTGATCTGCTGGTTTCTAAATCCATAAGCATACATTTTATTTTCATTTATATAGTAAGTGCATCTTTGGGGACATCCTATAGTAACACAACTTCTTATTTCTCACAGGCCCACAAATTCACATGGAAACCCTCCACACCCATTCATTCAATGGAATTTCAACAAGTACATCGAGTCTGTCTCCCTCAATAAACACATGCATTTTTAGCGGTACTCTTGAACGTGATTTACAAAAAAAATGTGTTTCATCACAATTTACACTCTGTTCATTCAGTCGAAACCTGTGACTCAAACATGACTCACCTTTACACGATAAAAATACTTCCACATAACTAATCCACATAACTGTGCGGTCTGGGGCCTAGTTTTTTTCTTTTTAACTTTAGTACCTCTGAAACTATAATATTAGTTATCTGAACCATTTTTGTACTTCATCATCATTTGGGCTGAAGAAGTTATTCTTCACTCCATTCTCACCATCATTTGTTGGTGTTTTAAACCTAGGTGGTGCTCAGGTTGATGTTTTTCAATATTTTTTTATTATCCGCCAAGAGAGCTGAGGTATAAAAATAAAACAGTTTTACGGCAGTTTTATCATTCGAGATACACACTGAAGCTGGCATAACAAATACGCTTCATCAGTGCTTGTTCTCGAAACAGCATTTCTTGATATGTCATTTAACAATTAAAGTTCTACTCACACAATTCATCTTGGAATCTTAGTTTACGACAGATCTCTCTGGAGATAAAAACCGACAGAAAATGTTCTTTTAGGAATGCCAATACTGACATAGCAAATCTGAAAAAAAAAATCTGATTGGTGACATAATAATGAGGCTGATGCTTGATGACATATTGTAGACCTATGACTATCAGGTCAATGATGCTTAATTCCACATTTGTCTGAATGTGTTCGAAGCACTATGTATGTTTGTTTCTTAGTGTTTAGCTACTGAGTCAATGCACAGTCGACAGTTCTCTGATACTTGCTATAATCTTGGCTGTCCTGTAATAGAAAAACAACAACAACAACAACAACAACAACAACAAATAAACATATAAGTAAATATATAGATAGTAGCAGCAGAAGTTTTTTCTTTTTCTCGTAGTTGCTGTTTGCAAGAAAAGTTATAATTATAGTGCTGATTGAAATGCTGGCACTTGGAGCCAGTGGCAACAGAAGAAGCAACGATATAATGAGATTCTAGTGAGACGCTGGTAATATTAGTACTGTAAAAAACAGTGGAGGTAGTAAAGCATCAACTAGTATAGTAATAATTGCAGTCGCACTAGTAATGTTGCTGATTGTAACAATGGTAATAATAACACGAGTCTTAGAAGGTCAGAATTCACTATGGTGATTCACCATCGGTGTCCAGGCTCTGTATGACTAAAATAGTTTGTGTGCTTCTGATGGGAACGTGAGATAAATAGACAGATAGACAAATAGAAGGATAGATAGACAAACAGGCAGATATGCAGACAGATAGACAGACGGAGGGACGGATAGATGCACGGATGAACTGATGAACAGATGAATGGATGGATAAATGCATAGATTGATAAATGAATGGATAAATGGATGGATGGATGGATGAATGGATAGATAGTTGATTGGATGGATGCATGAATGCATGGATAGATAGACAGACAAATAGACAAAATGTGGATTTACTGTCACAGGACGCTGGTGCTTTGATTTCCATAGGGTATTAAGTAGGCTAAAATAGGCCGTCTGGAGTAATCAGCAGCCATGGAATTTCCACTGGATTTTGCACCTGTTGGAAATGGAGCTGTAAATGCCTAATAGAAACGACAGACATTGTGAGATCCAGATGCGGTACACAGCACACATACATGCATGTGAAGAAGAGAGTGATGCATACCGCATTCTGGTACTGTTCCTATCACCGTTCCATCCATTACGTGTACGAGTATATTCAGGATGTCATAATCCGCTCACCTGCCGCTCCTGTAAGTGTCGGAGGGAAGCCAGCGCGCATCCGTATCCCACCCAGGTAACACCAGACAGACTCTCAGGTAACACCTTCCTTCCACCATATAGGTTCTCAAGTTGTATGGGAAGACCCGTTTAGGATTTCAGTGCGCGAACACAAGACGTTTCACATTCCTGTGATAGGATTTGAACCTGGGACACTTTCATCAAGAGACAGACGCCTAATCTCTTGATCATAGCACCTACCTCACCAGATAGCACAAGCATACAGTCTTTCATTCTAAGGCTTTAAAATACGTATCCAGTTTGGTGAAAAGAATTTTTGAGGGATTAGAAATTTGAGATTTGGACTTTTTTTTTTCCCCGGACAACGACGTCGTCATCTACTCTTCAACTGATTTTTAACTGCCAAGCATTTTTAGCCTTTTTTTTTTTTTTACACGCGTGACGCCCTCATGAGTCCTCGGAAATACATTCGCCCCTGGCCCTATCTGCCATTTCTATATGCTATTTATTCATGTTCAAGAGACGACTGCTTAGGCCAAGATTTCAAATAGGACCAGTTACTAATTACTGTGTCTTGTTTGGAAAGTACTCTAAATGCAAACTTCAGTGAGAGAAACGTTGAGGATATCAAAGCTGAACGCTTCTATATTAATTCCTTAAACATATCTCAGAAAAAAACAACAACAACAGAATTTGTACTGCTCCTCAAAGAAGAGTATTCGTATTCAAAATCTGTACGCTAAAATCTTGGTAAATTTAAGAGTCATGTCTGCAGTCTTGACATGTAATTTCTACCTGACCTTTACCAAAATACTCTATTAAAACATTCGTTAATAACAGAGGTCCTTTTCAGCCGCATACAGAGATCTCATTGTATGGCAGAAACCCACCGTTTCCCCCTGCCCACCCTCCCACAGACTCATGTCATGCTCAGTTTAGAAAGTTGAAGAGGTCTTGTAAGTGTATATCGCTGTGATCAACTCCCACACCCTCTTGTGTTTTAAGCAGGAAATTACTTCACAGAGACTTCATACATAGCGTAGACATCAGCCGTAACAATCATCCCCTTTTAGTATCCGAAAACGTTAAGAAACATTCAAGCCCGAAACAAACACAAAGACCGAAAGAAGTGTGGGACTGTGGGATTGGTTCCCTGAGACCAGTTCTGGTATCGCAAATCTTGGTCAATGTAGACCCAAGCCTAAACAAGGTCCTTTGCAATGTGTCTAGATAAGGTTTGTGTCTCCAGAGATCTAGATCTCTAAAGACTTCAAGCAATTCAAATCAGAACGCAAAATAGGAAAAGTGAGGTTGACCACTAAAGATAATCCTCTATACCTAGCTCAGTTACATTTTGAGCTCCATTTTCTCGGTGTAGGCACAAAATGAAAAATACCACCCTCAAAAATGCTGGGGCAAAAAAAAAAAAAAAAAAGAAAAGAAAAAGAAGAAATTTTGTTCTTTAAAAGTCAGTCAAATAGAACTACAGGAGTGTAGAAGATTTTATGGCGATATTAACATTCGCATTTAACACTTTACGTACAGATATCCAAAGGAGCTAGAATTTGTAAGGTTAGAGTGAGCAAACGTCGGCACCAATAGTGAATTGTACATAAGACTTTCTATTCCTGTCTCTGATACGAGATGGCTCATGGGACGTTAATAAGGAAGCTATGTTTGCACTTTGTATGGAAGGAGTTACAGTGATTATTGTATGAATATTATCTCACTACAGTGTATACCGCTTGATAAATAAATCTAATGCAAAGTAGGATGAGCAAATCTTAAACCAGTTCGGCCATTTGACAAGTAAAGGAAGGTATTATAATGGATTTTATCTTAACCGTAATACTAAGTTACTGAAGAGTAGATCTAGATCTATACAGTTACTTTGACAGTGTTGTCTAGAGTCTATTGCTAATCCAAAATCTGGCTTGAGGCCACTGTATGTCTGCATCGAATTTTATGATGAAGTCCTGTTGAGGGGTGTGTTCATCCGATTATAAACAAATAGGCCCGAGCTTTTCGCTTTGGTTATGTAATTATTTTTCACGGTGCTCTTTGACTTCGCAGCAATGACGGCAGACACCTTGATCCGAACAATTGGATAAAAATGAGCGGTCTTATAGAAAAAAAAAGAGGCAAATGCATAATAAGGTTAATCCAGTTGTTATAAGAAACCAATGTTCCTGGTCGGCAGGAAAAAAATTACCCCCCTGACCCTAATTCCGGTATAATCCAGCGAGACCCAACAGCACAGGAGGCTCGTATGAGCTTTGAATTTCAAATGGCTTTTTATTTTCACCTTTTTCTTCGCTCTCCTAAAACTTTTCCATTTACTCGAAATACAGTTGTCGGGCAGAATGTATCAAGAAAAAGTGTGACACACACGTAAACAAACAGAAATGTTTTTGACCAACTCAAAGCTTCCCTTTACCGGACACCAGAGATGTTGAACAAGGAGTGTGAAGAAAACAACAGCACTTTTCTTCTCGCCATTTGAAAGATTGGTTCAGCACCATGAGGAGAAATGATTTTTTTTACATCATGTATTTTTCGGAATTTTCATGCTACACGATTCAAACACAGAGCGAAAACATGATTTTTCTCTCTTTTCTGTGCTTGTTCCACATACTAACGCTTGATCAGAATCCACTTGTGTCTGGCTAAGGAAAGGAATAGGGCTGGTCAAAAATCATCCCCCGACTGAGGTAGTTCTGCTGTCAGGTTGTGTGCACTAATGAGAAAATTAAAGAAGTCGAGGTTGCAAGTTAAAAGAATGAATGGCGTGGTTTCAAATTTGACACGTCATCAGGCTTGAATTTCCTGACTGTTCTCTTTTTTTTTTTTCAAGTCTGTCTATCTCTTCCTCACTCTATTTTAGTCCCTGTCTTTCTCTCTCTCCATCTGTCTAGCTATACTGTTTGTGTAATCATAATTGTGTGGAAATATCTGCATGTGCCTTTGAAGGGAAGGGGGTCCATAAATAAACAAGAAAAGCTATCTGGGCGTTCTCATAATATTAGCGTCCATTGTTTTGAATTAACATGAAGACAGAAAGACGGAGTGATTTTTTCCTCTCTTTTTTTTCCCTTTTTTTTCTGGGCAGGATGCAGATCAAAATCTAGAACATTTTAAGATTCAAATTCTGATGATATTAAAGAACAAATTAAATGCTTGTTTGTGAAGTGGAATGCACCTGATCGCATTGAGTTCTTGTTCGAAGAAACACATTTTTGCTACAGAAATGGAAGCAATAAAACGGACACAGTAATTAGTGTTTGGAAGTAATATAAATCTACGTGAAGGACCACAAAGAGCATAAGATATTGATACTTCCTGAATACGTATGATCCTTGAAACCGAATGATTTGTGAAAAGATTCAAGACAAACAAACAAACAAACAAACAAACAAAACATGGAAAAGAAAACAAAGCAAACATTCTTTTGAAAAGTCTCTCAATGTGGACAAAAAATGGGGAAAAGTAAAAAAAAAAAAAAAGAAAGAAAAAGGAAAAAAAAGAGCTGCTACAACATAATCATAGTGAGGAGCCAGGCAACTCATGTTACAAAACACACACACACACACACACACACAAACACACACAAAAACAGTAAAATGGAAAATTAGTGCTTTGAAGTATTGTACAAGGTGTGTAAGCTATAACAATTAGCATGTGCTCTACATGAGAGCGCGTTTACATTTTCCTGCTTTATCAAAGGGATTGCAAAGAAGCCTGAAGGGAAGGAAATACTTAAGTATTTCCAGCACGGTCTGTGCTTCGTGAACCTTGAGATATGCCATAATTATGGTCGCTGAGACATAAGACCTATTCTCTACCATTACAGTGTGCATATTCCTGCCTTTATTCCAGGCCACTTGTCAGGCAAATTCGATCTCACAGTCGAAAGTTTACAGCAGCTGTCTGAATGATATCGATCTGTCTGCAGGGGGGCGTATTATAAGCATTTGCAGCTTTACTACATGATCATTCGTCTTGGTGGGAATCCCATTTGATTCTTGCAGACATATGCAAGTTTGTCAAATTAAAAAAAAATAAATTCTTATAAGCGATTTTGACATTCTTTTAATTATTAACAAATTATTAGTTATACATGGTTTCTAAATCGTTCTAGTTGAATACATTAATCCAGCAACACGTTTATTTCAGCTTGCCTCTTCGAATCTTTTGTCAGTTTTTAGTTGTCTTATGGTGTTGTTTTATTATCACCATATCAGCAGTCTTTCTGTCTGTCTGCCAGTGTGTATGCCTATTTACCAGTCATCAGTTCTGCCTACCTGTTTGTCTGTCTGCTTTTCTGCTGGTCTGTACGTCTATCCTTTTGCATGCATGTCTGTTTGTCTGTCTGCTTGTCTGTCGGCTTTCTGTCAGCCATTGTGTACATCACTTTCTTTATCCGTTTATTTGAGTTAGCCGAGCAGTGGGTTTTGCCACGGAAAAACAACAGATGTTGAAGTTCACTTTTGAGAAAGGCAACTTGTCTGAGGCTGTCTGTTTAAAGAATGTTTCCTGTTATTCAGCCAGTGTCACATGTGAAATCAGTTACCATCAGAATCTCTAACATCTCCCACATGATTCCAAGGCTATGTTTTATCAATTGTAGAACAGAGCGTTTCTCTGTCTGGGGAGACAAGCTAATCGTGTAATAAAGACCCATTATGCAAACAGAGGCGAAATGGAGAACGCTTGGCATAAATTGGAATGAAAGAGTGCGTAGACTTAAATTGTAAGTTTTCCTCAATACATGGAAAAATAATTGAATTTTGTCAGTAGGTCTAGACATTCGGGTGATGCTACGGATATAAGATAAAACTGATAAGGCAAAAGAGGTGAAATGTGAATAGTCACGAACATTAACTGTATATTACAGCATTTTGTCTTCTTGTCTCTGAAGTGGTTCATATTTCACTATTCCTTTTTTTTAAACTTTCAGTAGGCGGACTGTTTAGCCATTGGTCGACATTGTCATTACAAATTGGAGACGTCCTTTCAAACTTTTAGATTTGGGTTTTGTATCTTATTTTCCCTAAACACCAAAGCAGCATGAAAGAGTGGACTGAACGCAACAGATGGCGGAATCTAATAGTGCATTTCATCAGTGAGTGTCCCAACGAGCAAAGGAAAGAAAGGAAAAACTGATAGATTCCGTGCAGTACCACATTCCTGGCGTAAAATGATGATATATTATCAACAAATGACTAAACTCATTCTCCTCTATGGTAAACAAAAGTGACCGATTTTTTTACCATAGAAGAGAATTTGTGGAGGCCATGGTGGAGAAAAGATCAAAGGTTCCCATAGCAATGGATTTTCTCTGAATTTACTCATTACCAGAGGCTTGACCATGGAAGAGCTGCAGTCGGTTCGAGATAACCACCCGCAGGAGGTTGAAAGACGTTACAGGACGTAAACGTAATGCAATCGGTTGACAAACAGCGACACAAATTATTGTCCCTTTCAGAGGACTCGTTCTTTATCTCCATGTGTCTGGAGACTAGGCCACGGGATGGCTGAAACCGAATGGTAAACAGTGACGCAAATATTGGGTCTTTTCTATTAAAATGCAAGCGAAACTACTCCACATTTAAAAAAAAAAATCATTTATCATTGTTGTCACGACATTAATGGCAATTGTTGTTGACCAGCCTTGTTATTTCGCTTTGCCAGGCACAAGTGTGTTGAATAAGCAGCATAAAGAGGGAATAAATTAAATGACTTTTACACTTGCTTGAAATATGCATTATAAAAAAAATTACAAAAAAAATTCATTGAATAAGGAAACTGTTTTCTTCATGTCGTAATAATTTTAGCAAAAAAAAAAAAAAATTGTGATCAGTTATTCAAGTGACAAAAACAAAGTGAGTTTTCCCTTCTTATACTGTTTCTGCAGCAGCCTTTGTATCTGGTAAAGGGAAGTACTAGCGCTGGTCAAAAACAATCTCCATTTGCACAATAGTGACACATAATATATAAATTGTTCCCAGAACAATATGTTGTATAATGTCAACGAAAGGAATCGAGGAACTCTAGCACTTGACAACTCACAATGATAAACAAACAAAGTGTTCATAACCACCACGAGAGCCCTGCGTTATTCACACTAAGTCCACCTGTGGAAGTGAATGAAGGGAAAATTCAGACAAAGAAAACGGAACAAAGTCATTGTCATCGGTGTAAAGTCTATGCTGATCCTATATGTGGAATCAATGACAACATAATATATAAATTTGTGACTGATCTCATGGCCTCATGCATCTGTCCTCATTATTATTCCACTACACGCCTTCCTTTCTCCCCTCTTTGTATCTCGGCATGTTTATGCTATGTCCCAGACAGTTTCCACACGCAGTTACCATTATAATAGTACATGACTATGAATATAAATAATTAGCCAGACAAAGGAAAGGGGGGCATTATGATTGTTTCGTCAGGAGCGAAAATTGCTGACCTAATGACCTTACTTGAGGTTTTATCTTTTCTCTTCCATCCTCCTATCTTTCTCCTCAGCCTGCATTCGCTCTCTTGGGGTTCCTTGGCATCAAAAGAAATATGGAAACGGATTATTTCGCCACGGACAAAATTACTGACCTAAGGACCTTCTCCTGGGTGTCTCACTCTGTGTTTCTGGAGATTTCACCACCCACACTCCCTTCTCTATTCTACTCTATCTGATGATCTTGTTCTATTCTACTCTATCTGATGATCTTGTTCTGGAGTATCAGCCATGCTGGATCTCCGACCTCTTCCTCCCTTCCCCCTACGCCCTGTCTCTTATGGCGGGCGTCCTTGTGATCAAAAGAAAGATGGAGTGGGATTGTTTCATTACGAGCAACATTTGCTGTCCTAAGGACTTTCTTCTGGTGTTTCATTTTGTTTCTCAAGTTTTTACTTATGTTCCTGATCCCCCATCCCCTTCTCTCTCTTCACTTTTCTCTCTAATGTAGCCCCCCGCCCCCCTCCCCTCTTTTACTACGTCTCTGGAAACCACCCATTGCCCCGTTACCTGCAGGCTGGCCGGGCGGCTGTGGCTATCTCAGGGCTCTCAGATGTCAGATGTGCTTGGTGTAACTAGAAAATTACGACATCCACCGGGACCAGGTCATGGCTAATTAGCACTGGGGCATTGGCTGGAGTGCACATCCTCCATTATAGCCTGCCGACCCAAGCCCTACACCTCTATCACCATCTCACACAGGTGTTTCGTCTGTCCCAGGGATTCTCGTTTCTTTTGTCACTGGGTGCAACATAAACTTTGAATGTACTCTAGCTAGTGTACTGAAGTCAGACTAGTGCTGCTCACGATGTGAGCCTAACGACAGACACTGATGTAATATAGCAGCTGTTAACCTGCCTCGAAAGCTAAAATAAGAGGAAGTTAGTAGTTTCATGATTTCTTCCCCTCCTCCTCCAGCCTTTCTCCCCAGTGTCTTCACTTGTATGTGGCCCGTGCATTTTTTTTTCTGTTTACAAAACTTCCTAATTAGCCAAATACGTTCTGAATGAATCCACATAATACTCAGTCTGGATTTTTTTCTGAATCCACTTACAAAAGTACCCAAAGTTCAGATTTAGTTCAGATGTACACGCTTTGGAATTTTTTCTTTATCCAATTGTGAAATAGTCAATTAAATTTTGACAGAATCTGTATATTATGCTCACCTTGGAATTTTGTCTTTCTCGAGCCAGTTGAAAAATAATTAAAAACATCATGCTTGTGTCAACAACCAGATTTAAAATTTACCGCTACCGTGTTTGCAAACACATTTTTAAAAAAAATGTGACCCTAATTATCGTGACCGGCCATCACATATGGCTGTACAGTCAAGCTCAAACTAAAAGTCAGACCGTTCTAACTATACCAGTTCACAAATTATCACATGTGCGGAAATCCACACAACAAACAAGGTCGGCATTCCATATTCAGATCAAATGAAGGATATTATTTGTATTCTTTTCTTCGTTTCTGCGTGTTTGGCATATGAACGGGAAAGAAATTTCGTATTCATACGGGGCGACCAAACTTCTGTCTATTTTGATTCCAACGCGATGATTCTCTTTGGCTTATCAGTCTATATTTAATTTGGGATTCCAGCATATCATCTCCATAGAATGACAAAGTTCTATCTCTACGTTTTTGTGATGAATGAAAGTAGACAGCACACACTTCTTTTACAGGCCTCGTCTGTAGTATGTCATGGTATCACACTGACGTGTCAACAGGCACCTCAGATGACTTATGGAGCCTGCCTTAAATCTCCAGCCCTTCAGATACAAGGTCTCGTGCCACAGAATTGTATTCTGATTTTTTAAAAACACTTCTCGCCAATTTTCTAATGTTTTCTTGTCAAAATTTTGCAAAAAACCAAAACAGGAAAGACAACTCTGCTTTCAAATTTTCGCTTCTAAGTCTTGTGCCATAGAATTCTATTCTAGATGTTTTTAAAACTTCTTTGTTTTTTAACCTGAATTTTTTTCTGTCAGAATGTATCTTGCAACAAATTCAATAAAAATAGTAAAAAAAAAAAAAAGGAAATATAAATCTATTTCCAAATTTTTACTACCAGATCTTTTGCTACAGGATTCTATTCTCGACTTAAAAAAAAAAAAAAAAATCTGGTCAATTTTCTTATGCTTTCCTGCTAAAAGCTTGCAACGAACAAAACGAAAAAAAAGGAAAAAGGGAATTTGCGAATCTGTTTTCGTTTCCACCCCCAAAAATTGTTTTTAATGAGTCTTCAGGAAATAGAGAGCAGAGAAAACTAGGGAAGAAAATGAACACAAAATTAATGAAAAAAAAAAAAGTTTAAAAAAAAAAAAAGAGGAAAGGAACAAGAGACAGCCATCCAGGCGTTTAGGCCCGGAGTCAATAGGTCCCGACACTCCCGCTGTTTTGTAATCTTCCTCTCTTTTATCATTTCCTCCACCACACAGGGAAATTCCAAATCTAATATAGGTTGACCTACTTAGCCGAAGATTGAATGCATTATATTTTCTGTTTTGCCTGGTATTTCGTGGACATGCCAGATTTTGTTGTTGTTGTTTAGCTGTTCTACTCAGGGGTCTGTCCTCAAATATTTGGGTTCAGAATACCCCAAGGGCCTGTTGCTACAGACATTATCTACAACATGGGCGAACACAGTATATCTCTAACATGATATGAAAGGATTTTTCTCCAGACCAGTGTAGTCCTGATCTCTTAGTATTATTACAGAATTTTACTCATTGTTTGTAATGATTGTGATCCTAGCATCCTAAGGATTTAGCATCCCACAGGCTTTTGTTTCTTTTTAGAATGCAAGTGTTGGTTTTTAAATCATCGCTGAAAGTACGATTACAGCACAAACACTGTAAACTAATTACGAGGCATAACGATTATCATTTCTGCCGTGATATACAATTTGTTCATGCCATCATCAGACCTAAGTTGTACAAGCACAAAATCGGGCACTTTTGTTGAGCAAATATGGCAGATTTAACGTGGATCCTCAGTGATTAGATTTCTCCTTTGTTCAGAGCGATGCGTAACATAATAGGGAGTTTGCGATTCGCCTCGCAAACGACGGGAACGTACCCTTTGACCCCTGGAGCATCACTTTCGGAAATTCCCGGAGGGTGTCGTGTGCAAATCTAACCGTCGTTTTGTTTCCAAACTGCGTTTCTGCCAGCTATCGACGGAAGGTATCGCCTCAGTACGAATTTCACTTTGTGGGTCATTTTACATTAAATCAT
>JBCEWB010814542.1:1097-16272 GCA_039654565.1 Peronia peronii
TCTTCCCTCTTCCCGCCATTCCCCACTTCTCTGTCTCTCTTCCCTCTTCCCGCCATTCCCCACTTCTCTGTCTCTCTTCCCTCTTCCCGCCATTCCCCACTTCTCTGTCTCTCTATCTCATGCATTCATATAAACACATTTATAGTCCATTCTGTGGTTGCTGCGGTCCAGACATGCTGGGCTGTGGCAGTAAAACAATGAAGGGGCTCGCACGGCACCATTAAGTTATGGCGAAGCTCTTACGAAACGTTTGCCCAGTTCGGACTCCCCCAGATGACATCAAATTCCGTCACTTGAACACAACAACAACAACAGCAAAAATACACACACACACACACACAAAACAACAAATCAACAAAAGAGAAATAGAAAAGCTAGAACGAAAGAGATACAGCAGAGAGTGTAGAGGCAAACTGAGAGGAGAAGACAGCGAATTCCTTTCCCAGAGCCGCTTTGCGCTTTGTTTTAGTCCGACAGCTGACCACTGTGTGATGGCATGTGTGACATGCCAAAACTGTGTTGTATTATTGGCAAGATTGTAACTACACCAGTCTACCAATCTGTGGCTGTCTCCTCCGTCTCAACAACTGTAATCATCCAAATGTGTGGCATAAACTCTTAGTTGTAATGGAAACCTTAAGATGCAATAGACACGCGTTCGCACATTAGCATGGAGAATGTCATTAGTTGATAATGGGCAACCAATGAGTTTGACTTATGCACACCCACTTGGCAATTTAGATTGTCCACAACGGTAATTAATCGGCGGGATTTGGCAAGCCATTCAACAGATCGATTACCTGTGTTCGATAATCAATAATAGCCTGTAATGTTATCGGGTATTGGGGAATTATTAGACGCTCGCCAACCGGCTCGTCGTGATCGCTTCAGGCAGATTTGGCGTCAGTGTTACAAAAGGCGGGCCAGTCAGTACAAGTACTGCCTTCTGTCGTTCAGAAGTGATGATTTGTATTTTATGATTGACGAATAGGCCACTATTTACACCATTTGTTGTGTGAAAATAATAGTCCCACGTGGCAATTGAGCGATCAGTTTATCATGTTTTTGCAGAACTCAGCTGACAGCACATTTCAGACTACTTGCATTTGTAAAAAGTAGCTCTATACCAGGATTTTCGTTGACGGAACATTGTTTGTAAACTCTCTTTTTTTTTCGGCAATTCTTTGATTTCGATGTTTTGTAAAAACATATGCATCACTGGAGGAGTTCCTTTATAAACCCTGAACGAATTTCCGACATTTAACTTTACAAACATTTAGCATCTTAAATGGTATGTACATTAAAGTTTAAATTTTTTTAGTGGAGTGTCAAATAGATCTGTCTGTTACCAAATTGAATATACAGACCATAAATGAAATGGACTTGTTGTGAATCTCACAGTGAGTACGTGCTGTGGTGCAACGTGTTTATTCAACGTTGCGAGTTGTCACCGTAGACACACTATTTACTATTTACACTCTCTTTGTTTACATTGTAAAACAGACTGTAATAATATGCATCTTTTTGTATAGCTTGTTATTGTAATAACAAGTTGACCCGAGGAAAGAGAGAATAACTGTCCATGCATTTTAATTCAAGAGATTCGATATTCTGTGCCATTATATATCCGATGTGAATTCAGTTAAGACATGGCCAAACCTCTGGTCATAAGTATCTAGGTCTATTACAAAAATTTCACTGTAGGGAGAAATCATATGGCTTACAGTCAGTTCACTTGATGCGATTTTCTTGTATCTTTGAGTGATCCTTTGTGTAGGAGCCGTGATGAAAAGGATGACATTTTAAATATCATGACTGCTGTATTGAAGGCTGCCCCCCTTGGCAATGGACACGAAAGGGGATGACTTGGCAGACTGAGAGGCCCTGAGGAAAATGGCCATCATGATGGACTTAATGAGCCATAGCAATCCTCATAGCTCATGGCCCATTTAGCTTCTCACATTGACTTGGTGGCCGTTTGACTGGATAAATGTTGGTTAGTTTGCAGTCTACGCTCGTTTCTGTTCAGTTACTTTTACAATTATTTCAGTTATAGTGTCCAGTATCATCTTTGCCCTTTATCGTGTCGTTGCTGTAGATGTTTTTTTTTTTATTTGATGTTGTTTTTCATTTTTCATTCTTTCTCTCTCTCTCTCTCTCTTTCTCTCTCTCCCTGTCTTTCTCTCTCTCCCATCTTCTTCCTTTCCTCTGTCCTTTTCATCCGCATCCAGTCACTTGTAATATAATTATGTCTAGTCAGTGCCTGGTGACCCCCCCCCCCTCCTTCCCTTCTGTCCCTTCCCCTACACCCTTGATTCAGTCTTTGTAAAATCGTTCTCTGTAGTCCTCTCGGTATTTCGTTCTATATACGTCTTTCAACCTCCTGGTGCACGGTGGAGGTTATCTCGAATACTCTCGGTATTGTTTGCCCACGTATTTACGACCTGGGCTCGGTGGAATTCAACGGCAGGGTCCACTTCTTAGAGTTACAAACTATTCTTCCTCATTTTACCTCTCCTCTCACAGTCAGGTGGAGCAATCGGAAACATTCGTCTTTAGTTTGTGTTTGTCAAAAGAGCAATCTGAAACTGTTTAACTTTTCGTCTCCGTAGAACTGCACCGTTTGACAGAAAATTTTGCTGTAAAGTTATTGTATGCCTTAAACCAAGGGCCGATTCAGGGCATTATTTAAATCTTACCCATTGGGGGTAAAAAAAAAAAAATCATGGAAATAACCTTTGAACGTGACTGCGGGATAAAAAACGTAGGGTTGCGTAAGAAAATAAGCCATAATTGATTTCCCTGTCATTATGGCTATACATGTACTTGATCTCTTTGAACGATGGCCCTGTTCAGTGCATGCTCCGTGAACTGATAATTCTGCACAATTTAAATGTGTTTGGTTGCCCCTTTCGCTTTTCAAACCAGATTACTATAAAACTTAAAGTGCCTTGTTCTCAGGCGACACTGTTTGTACGACACGACGTGGGCTTTACTTCCTGCTTTGTACTGCGTGTCTGAAGTTAAACGGCAGCTTACTTAACACTTATGTAGGTTATTTTAAATTCTGGTACCCATGCGAGTGGTGTCTGTGCACAGCAGCAGCTGGGCTTCTTGACTTTCAGATACAGGGCGCCCACACAATGACATGCCCGTTGCTCTGTCGTTCTGTTATCATGGTGGCCTCGGTGTAGGCTGCTGTCTTTGTCCTCTGACAAAAGACGGATTTTGTGTGAAGAGATGTGAAAACAGAAGAATCAAAGGGATACAGCGCGGAATGAAAACATTTTGACTAACGATTTCTTTGAGGTGGCTGATTACTCGTATGAACTAGAAAAGGTATTGTTGTTGTCGTCAACAGTTTATCTTTTATATTTCATCTGTGAGCCTTCCGTTATCCGTATCCTGTTGAACGCTTAAATATGAAGTGTATCTAGATCTCTTACTTTCACATAGGCCTGATACATGTTGTGTCATTTTCTGATAGCCGAGAGATCTGTATTTCACCCAGTATCGGTGCATGAAACGGGACGATTTATGTTTATGTCTTCAAAGCAAAATGAGGAATGACGTCATAGACAAAATTAGCATTGGACAGTCGATAGGAAATGTAGGTATTTTGCATGTTGTTGATCTTGAATTACGTCAGCACTTACGCTGTTTTCACGTATAGAGAGCCCTGAACCCGCTTGTCTGCAATGTCTATTCACTTCAGAGTATTGGCTGCTGACCGTGACTTTCGGCTGTCATGTCCCAGAAACTTTATAAAGAACTGCGTCTTTTCAGCTTATTTGTAAAATGATTTTTCATGAAAGGGAGAGTCGAGTTATTGCCATCTCTTAAATGGGAAGAATTAGTAAGAGTTGATCGTTGTCGACGAGGAATAAATTACCACGAAGTGTTGACATCGACAAGTGAAAATATTGCTCTTTGCCGAAGACATTGTTTGATGTAGCCATACAGTGCGATTGATTGTGCTCTGCTCTCTGTCAAGAAGACGGCTGCCGTCATGCCGTCGGCGTGGGTGATGCAGATGAGAGGATGTCTTAGCTGTTTTCTCAACATAATTTGCTGAACTGTTGGACAGTGAATACCACGGGTGTGGTCATATTTGTCATACAAGACCTAGTATTGTAAAGCCTGAGTTCGGAGCAATAAAAGAGATCTTTGTGCTTGGGAAATCAATGACAGAACCATCGATTTATGCAGCTAGTCTGGATTCTCAACCGGTAAGAGAATGTTTAGTACTTAGGCATCCTCTAATTTCCCAATCACTCGCTTGTTTGCACCGACCAATAGCCTTATTGTTGTTCTTGCTAAGTATATGCTTATATTGATCTTTCTGGATGGATCACGTTTCTGTTGTTATCTGTATTGTTATTGTTTGATGATCAGAGTAATCTGTACGACAAGTCGACAACCGCATCACATTTTATCAACCCGCTGGCCACAGGTTTTGTTCTGTGCACATTTGATCTTTACTTTACAGGAAAACGTAGCATTCATGTCTGTTGTTGTCGTTGTTGCCATTGTCAATGGTCTTGTTTTGGTTTGTGTTAAAACCTTAAGAAAGCGTGCGGATCTCTCTTCCCTAACTACAAGTACCGGCTTTTTTTTTTTTTTTTTACAGGCGAAGAAGCTGAATGGGAGGACGAATAATGACTTGAGAATGGTGATGTTTGTTCAGTTTTAAAAACATCCCAAAGCTACTGAAAACCCGTTGGCGTTTCATGAGTTAAGACGGGATCTGTATGGACAGAAGAAATTCATAGGAAGTGAAGGGAGCAGCGTGTTTTTGTTGGTGAGAGTTTTGAACAATTCATCCCTGAGAGGATATCAACCGCCCACGGGAAAAATAAGCTTCCCTCCATTGTGGTGCGGACATAGAGTAGATCTAAATAATTGAGCTTAAATTGTGTCGAAGCTTACAAGTATTCTCCACGTTGTCCACAGTGAATAGGCTTCAGGCTGAGCCTACCTTTGTGTGACAATAGCGAGCGGGAAAGATTAAGTGACAATCTCGAGAATGACGAATCATATTTAATTTTGCCACAGTGTTTATTAACAAAAGGCGTTGAAATTTCTCTGGCACTTGTAATTCTGATCTCAATCATCCTCAGTAAGTCAGTGGCCGGTCAGTCTTGTCAGTTCGTTCCCATTCCCTTTTCCATTCACAGGAAGAATCAAACAAGCAGGCGTAATCCATAAAGATGGGGCTTTTTCCAGTGCCACATATTAATAGAAGCAAGATTTTCTTGGCTTTTGAAATAGTATTTAAGAACCAAGTGTTCCTGAACCAGCAAGAGCTTTCCAAAAACACACCTTGCACAAGACGGTTACCAATCCAAGGCCCCCATTTTACAATGCCATGCATTGTTGTATTGGGCCAGTCCTGATTTATTTGTTGAGAGACTGAAAAGAAACGGAGTTAAATGGGAAAGATAGTAAAAACAACCTGGCTTAGAGTTTTCAGCTTTGATAAATAATCGATAACGATTCTGTCGTTATGCGCCTCAAAGTACGTCAGCTGATCATTGTGTTTAAACGCATCGTATTCTCATGCTGTCACAAATATGACCTATGTCAGAGTTTTCCTGATAAAAAAAAAAGGGGGGGGGGGGTAGAAAAAACAGCTGAATGTGATCGAGATAATCACCATCAAGGAGGTTGAAAGACGTAATAACCAAAGCTGAATGTGATTTACTATTATGAAAACGTAGCAGAAGGAAAATTCAGCGGGGCAGCGGATTATCATTATGTGAACGTTATCTGTATCACAGTGATCAGTGCTGTTTCTGAAACCTTGTATGTAATATTAATGTAGGATATTACATATTTTATCCAACCATTCCGAGTTCATTGACCTCCCAAGTAAATGCCTAGAAATTTCCTTGAATGTTACTGACTTGACTTGATCGCAGAAGTCTTGATCCTGTCGTGTGGCATATCGTGTATTCAGTCACAAAGTGGCTATTCTTCTTTGCTGTCCATTGTATGTAATCACTGGGAACCAGTTAGTCTTAGTAAGGCGTTGTATCATTTACCAATCAACACAGTTGTCCACTTTCTAACTTTGGCAGGAATAAGCCTGGTGTGTTATAACTATTAACTGCCAAGGCCGTAGTCGCTGCAGCAGGAACATTCCTTCAGGACTTATGGATTTGGCTCTACTTGAGCAGGACGCAGTTTCACAGTAACTATAGAAATGTCTGGCTTACATCAGCTGATATTGACAACCCGGTAGAAATATTAGGAACAATGTCACAGACCATGGCGGTTAAAGGGATTGCCTGAAAATTTGGTAGTCACTGCACCAACAGATCTCCATCAGAAATGACTAGGGTTGTTTCATTTTTGGGCACAAAAAAACATTATTTTTTTTTTTATGTTTCAAAATGATGGCTACTGACGTTCGTGATATTCTGGCATTGCACAAATTTAGGACCCTTGACAGGCCACCGTTTATTTCCTACCATGAGAACAAGTGGAGTACGCAGGATGTATCCTTAGGTGATGCATGGCAGAGGGCATAGACTTTTGCTGGCATTTGTCTCCCATACAATAGCTCCTGTTAAGCCTCTGCCGTTGAACTTGGTGTTCAAACTCAGCGCTAAACTAAACAAACATCTGTCCTTTTGTCGTGTAACAGTTGACCTCTGAGTCCATCCTAATCGTAGACAGTAGAGGATGTGGCACAGGTCTGCCAGCTCTCCGCAAATCAGTGGGAGGTCTGTTCCCTGGACCATTTGATAAAGGCTCGCGCTGTAGGCATGGGTGGCTCTGTCACTTTCTCGCCGTCACTCCAAGAAACTCCAGGCCGTTGAAACTGTACCGTAATGATATCAGTCTTGCAGCATTTATATTTATATATTATTGTTTGCTTCATCTCGGTGGGACCGAGATATACGTCATACGAATGTGGCATGTCAGCCGGCAATGCATTTCATTGTTGTGTTGAATGAAATGAAGCAAAGATGTATGACAATGTTCATGGCCATTTCCCTGATTACTGAAATAAAACAACAAACAAATAAAAAATATCATGCTCAGAGAAGTGTATGAAATGAAGAATGATAACATCTTTTAGATGATGATGTCGTCATCATATGAGAAATAATTCACTCAAATATTGAGATCTCAAGGACTGATCCGCTTGCATCAGATCAATTTCTCATTTCTTATAAACAGCTAACAACAACAAAACAACAATGAAAATAAAATCATAAAATTAATTAAAGTATTTCGTTAGCATCAAAATTTGCTCTGTTTTGCAGCTATGGTTAGCTGGCAGAAATTATGGCCCTATCATGAGTCAGTTTCGTACTTGCATATCAGACCAGGGCCATTGTAATGAAAAACACATTCCACGGCCCAAGTGACACGTGAAAAACCTCATTCTTAGGACGAAATATCCTTTTAGAAAAGCGCTGAAGAGATCAGGGTACGGACGAGCAGTTTTTGAAGCATGTTCAGATCTGAGTCTGGAGAACTTGACCCCTGGGCCCGAGCATCTTTTTTTTTCATCCTCAATCTTATGGATGCGTTGTAACATAGTTATAATAAGGGTTGATAATGTTTTCCTCAGGGGAAACCTGCGACGATTGATCCTCCTGAAAATGTTCATTCCGATTTGTGTTCATAGTTCCAAGCCACTTCATTCATCGTGCATGTATCGTATCCTTCAGCGCCTGTAGGGCCTCAAAAGTCGATTTTATCCTTTTCTGGCTAAATTATCTGAATACGTTTAAAGAATGGTAGCTTAGCAGACCAGTGCATGTTCATAATGTCGGTGACTTTGATCACAGTGATGGACTTTTACACATTCTAATAATCACATTTATATTGGTGTACATGGATACATGAATATCACTGATATCATGTTTGGTGCGATATAGCCGTGATTATGTTGTACTAAGTTGAACTGAAATTCAGCCACATTGTGCCTTGACAATTTCTAGAAATAAACTGCCATTAATACAACACGACCAGCATTGTATCTGTGAATATCCCGTGCCATACAATTCTAGAAGTATCTACTCATTTCAGACCCAGTGTTAATGGAAGGGTTATGAAATAAGATATACATGTATTTCAAAATGTGACCTTAAATTTTTTAATAGAATTTGGTTGTGATTCTCAGAATTGTCTAAAATTGTAGGGGCTTTACAAGTCTAGTTTGCCAAAGTTGATATTTTGAAGTCCATATTGTGTTTCTGACTAAACATGGTATTTTTGTTGTTGTTATTGTTGTTAGCTTCGTGTGTCATATTTTTTTTCCTGACCTTGTAATCCTCTCCTCGACAATCTAACCGTCCCAGCTGCTTCTATAATGCTTCAGTGTTGGATATAGTTAGAAGAGAATAACGCCAGTCTGAGTGCTGGAAATCGGTATCTGAATGTTTAACCGTGTCTTTCTCTTGTGACTTCAAACATCGTTATGTATTGCTATATGTCTCCCATACCCTGTATCTCCCGTCCCTACACCCCACATAGCCATTGCTTCCTGTCTCAAAGATCGGTTGTTGCCTGGATTTGTACCCAAGCCTTCAGTGTGACCTGCACAACAATGAAATGCCTCCCTAGCTGGGCCGACCAAATAAATGTATTATTCGCCTCCGCGCTGTGCTAGTTAAACCTGCCTGCCTACATGCATAGTGAAAAAGGCCGGTGATGTTTGAGGTTCGCTGTAAGGCCTGGTATCGCTAAAGGTAATGTGTCTTCATGTCAGCCAAATCTCTTTTGCATGAGTTTATAGCCCAGATCCAAGCTTGAAGCCTAGCCTTGCATTAACACCACCGAGATTTTTCGCCCTGCTTGAACAGAAAATCTAATGACTGTGAGTTTGGTCTTCGGTACTTTATTGAAAGCTTATACGCAGATAAAGGAAAACGTCTCAATACAGCCCATAGTGGATAGACGGAACGATTACGCGAAATCACCTCTGTGATCTATGAAATATCATTTTCAGATGTTTGCTAAATTTTCTGAAGAAAAACAACAATGAAAATAAATAAACACATATAAATCTGTCACTCACTCACTTGTCCCTTATCCCTTGACTCCCGGAGATGTTGTTGGGGCATCTGTGAAGACGTGTCCGGCACTTTTCTCCATCTGTCTCTATCTTCCACCAACCTCTGAGATTCTGCCAGACTCAGTCCTGTCCATTCCTGTACGTTATCTTTCCACCTCTTTCTCTGTCTTCTCCGTTTCCGACCTCCTTTAACCGTATCTTGCAGGGTTGTTTTTTGCAAGGCCTCTTGAACGAGAAATTTGCTCGTACCATTTTAATTTTCGCTTCTTCACAACAGTGAGGAGCTCATCATGGGATCCTAGAGCTTCACGATCTTTCTGCGGACCTCTTCGTTTGTCACATGATCTGTATAGTGCATGCCTGGGATCTTTCTGTAGCATTTCATCTCAGTTCGCAGGATCTTTCTTTCTAGCTCTGCTATGGGTGTTCAGGTTTCAAAGACATATAGGAAGACCGACAGAGCAAGGGAGCGCATTAGCTGGATCTTCGATCGCTGACTGATGTTTTTGTGTCTCCAGATAGTGTGGAGTTTTTGCTATTTGCTGCTGTTGTTTATGCGATCCTTGTTACAATTTCAGGTTTTGAACCTTCGTCCGATATAATGGAGCCAAAGTTTCAAGATTTGTTCCGCTGATTTTGACTTCTGAGGCGATGCCTTGGGTGTTGTTAGTCATAAGTTTGTTTTTTTCAGCACTGATCTCTATGCCAAATGCAGAGGCCACTTGATCAAGATGTCCACCAAGCTGGTCAGTTCACATATAAATAAACTCAAGAAAAAAAACCCAAAGAAACAAGCAAACAAGCAAAAAAGGAAAGACACTGACCGGGCATGAGCTTTTCACGTCCATATTTGAGAAGAAAATAGCATTTCAGGTAACTGGTCGTGTGTTTAGCGATTTCTGTTCCGGGGGAAGGGGGGAGGGGGGGGGCGCTAGTGTGCTTTTTTGTTAACACGGTGTACTGCAGGTATACAATGAGAATACATATGTGTTTTTTAATTCTTTTTTTCTTCTGAAAACTAGTTCTCAAATAATAATAATAATAATTTTAACTCTATATATTTCATTTCAAGAAAGGGTTTGTTGCTATTACCGGTATGTCTAGTAAAGTGTGTAAGTAAACATAGGATCTCAGTGTGACAATTATTATGGACTGTAAGGATCAGTATGAAAACAAGTATAAAAAGAAGCATTCAAAGAAGATGGGGAACGAGAAGAAAGAGAAGGACAAGAAGGGCATGAGAAAGAGAAGCAGAAGTAGAAGAAGTGGTGGTTGTGATAGATAACATATGGTATTAAAAATTGTAATGGAAGTGGAAGGAGTAGAGGAGGAAGGAACCCACGAACATTACACTGAAATCGCTCTCTATAAAAGGCTATTTCGAAAATGGCAGGTTTGTTTTGATATAATATCGCCTTCATCCATAAATTTCAATACGCCTTTCAGCCACTTACTGAGAACGGCTATCTCGCACTCATCCATAGGTTGGATTCTGTCTTAAATTGTCTTACACGTCAAGACAAAGAAAGTTACCGCTGTCCCGTGGGTCACAAATGGCTTTCCCACAAACCGCTGCCGGGCAGCACAGCAGTGGGCAGTTGACAGCAGTCAATGAAAAAGTGCAGCAGTAAATAGGTACCCAGCCCAGTCCAAATCTTCCGTGGGCCACCGTTGTCATTATGGCTTGTCATTTTGTTTTGTATCTGTGGCCCAGCAGGGGAGGCAAGCTGTAATATTTCCTTTGCTAAGGAAGGACGAAGTTTAACTGTCTGGACCAGACTTTGCAAATATAGCACGCTGTTCAAGCAGAGAGGTTTACTGAAACTCACAGTAGTCTGAAGATTTGACTGAGATACGAACTTTTTGTTTGCCATGGGCTATAATCACTAAATCTTAGAAATCACTCCAATATCTCAAATCATACTGTGACAACACTTTTACTCTGGTAAATCACAAATAGCACTATGAATGTATGACTTTCTACAGCAACTCCTGATTGTCTTTTAGCACTGACGACAGGAACATCCAAAGATACTCGTAGTGAAAGGATTAAATATACCATAAAACTCTTATTTTGGCAGTAGTCAAGTTCAGATTTAGCGGAAAGGATAGGAATAGGACTCCTTGCCGTATATCCTATTTTTCGAATCTTTGGATCAGAACGGAGCTGGTACCACAGATGTTTGAAGAATGTGTTTGTGGCACTTTCCCTAAACATTTTTCATGAGGACATGCAGGAAAAAGAATTTCTTTCAAAACTATGATTATATGGATGACTCAACTGCAAGACATGAACTAGCCTCCTTGTTTATTTTTCCACAAGTTTTTCAGTACGGAAGAACTGTTCACTGGAATATGATTCACTCATCAATCACTTAAGCGATAAATAAGTGACAGGAACGCCAGTGACGAAGTCAGTTTATCAGATATGGCTGTAACGTAGAAATGTTGATCTATACATTATATGTACCAAACCTGGCCATGCGGAGTCCGACTTTTGCCATCCCAATTACCTCAGTGTCCAGCTGATTGACGTTGATAGGCGAATATTGGAGCGTGCAGTCATTTTAATGTCTTATCTTGCCAGCAAATAAACGGCACTGAGAGAAAGAACACCCATCGATCCTGCTATGGTCCTGAGAAGATTGGAATTAACACTAGTAGTGATCATGAGCGTCATTTCTCGGGCTGTTGTCACAATGGCAAGACCATTAAGACAAACATGAATGAGAATTCGGCTGTTGTCATTTATATCATGAGAGGAAAATCTTCTTCCTGCAAGTAGTGTTGTCCTTACATTAACTGCTGACTCATGGCTTTTGTCAATTTCAGCCATTTTCACTGCTTATTTCATGTCAACTTAGTATATTTTTGTGTGTGAGTAGAATTTGTTTTCTGTCGTTCCATTCATTTGCCCGTTTTAGTGCTTACCAACAGAGTCTGATCGTGTTATGTTCGAAACTGCTAGTTTGGATGCCAATGTCTCTCATACCAGCCGCTTCCCAATGCATTCGCATGCTGAGGAAATCTTCCTTGTCCTATTTTCATTAAGTTCCATCTCCATACCTGTGGTTCTTTGATGTGGGAAGAGGCTCTGGTTCAGCATATGTTATTTAGGTATATAATTTTGCTGCATCGCATCACATTTAGCTCCTAACTTTTAAAGATAACTACTTTTTTCTGATTATTTATTTTTAGCCTAGTGCGTTCGTTCATTTTTGTTGCCCATGTTGTCGTTGTTGTGGTAGTTGTTATTGTTGTTGTTGTCTTGCTTGAGTGAGGATTCAGTTCCTATAAACTATATGAATAACGGAAGGCATTGGTTCTGACTTCATATATCAGATTCTCTGTTTCAGCCCTAAACAAGACTTTATTGTTCAAGGTCTAGTTAACTTGTGTTGTATTGTTTTTCATCATTAAAAAAAAAAAGAGAGAAAAAGAAAAAAATTCGACAAGCCACATTGACGTTTATTCTCCATCATTGATTGATTTCGCTGTTTATGTCCCCACAGAGTGAAACATCCCCGTCTTCCCCACTCCAAAATCGTAAGCCGCACACGTTGTCTCTAGAAGTGCCTCCTATTCCAATAAAGACAAGGTGGCCAACGACACAAGGGCATTTGATTGGGCCACACTAAGATTTTGTAGTTTATTGGCTTTTCCTTTTAAAGTGATATGGACGACGTCACGTGCGTGCAATTCATATTAGTGCAGTCTTTTCCTGCTTGACTCCTATTCTTATGGTTGATAGCAACACAGAAGTGACTTCAGCCTGGAAGTCTGTGGACTGGCAATGCTGTCACCATGCTGAAGAGTCTGTTGTCTGAATTATTATCTTAGAAGGTTGAACCGTGGCTGCCTTGATAAACTTATATAACCCTTGTCCTACCCCCCACCTCCTCCCTACCTTTTCTCTCTCTCTCTCTCTCTTTTTTTTTTTTTATTTCTCCAACGTTTTTGCTATGTCATTTGCAATTTCCTCAAATTTTATGACTGTAGTATAAGATCTTTCGGGCCTTGGAACAAACCTTCGTATGAAATATCATGTCAGAACAGATAGACGACGAAATGACAGAATTAAGTCGAAAATCAGCATCGTTTAAGTCGCAAAATGTCTTATGCCCCTCATGATTTTTGTTATTTATCTTCATCTCATGTATCCATTTTGCTAAGTATTTCTTATTGTTAGTATTCTTATTGTTAGTGTGATGGCAGCGGAAAATGTGCCTGTGGGTTTCGTGCAGTGAATGCTAGGAAAAGAGTCATGGCATTCCTTTATTATTTGTTCTGATTATGTCATAGCCATCCATATTTGCGGTCATCGGATCTACCTTGGACGTTACAACATTTTAGATGTCAGCCCTTCTTTGGAACCTAGCTATAGATAACACTGCACATGCCGAAGGTTGTCATCAATTTGAACCTCCACTGTCCCCGAAACCAACTCAGAGTTGTGCTTCTCTCGTTTGTTGACGTGCAATTTTATCACCTGTTCGCCAGTCACGTCCCAGCGGCCAGGCTAGGTTTGCACAGTCCTCTCTGCCCGGCTAGCAACCGCAGACAGTTGTCGCTCCAGGACCAGGACGACCTGCAGATCGCAGTCAAATCAGATTGTCTTCTCAGCATGTGAAAATAAAACTGTCATTGGCCATGAGGAATAGATTTACAAGCATTTTAACTACTCATCTTGTCAAAGCCGTGACACCTTGGATGGGTGTGATTGGATCGCGCCCACTGAAGTTTGAAAAACTGTAGAAATCTGCGTAAAATACTGCAGTGTTTGTTTGGGGCAGCGCTGGCTTTCAGTGGCTGGCAAAAGTCATCCATCTTGACACAGAAGAAAAAGCAGTTAGCAATAAATAGATCGTAGCTGTTAAAGAATGAACATATTCCTCATGTTCCGGCCCGCCTTGTGGCCGCTCGTCTTGGAATGCCCTAGTATTTCTACCACAGGAACATTACTTTGAATAACATTAACAAAAAGTTGCAAAATTGAACTGTGTGTTGTTGGGAACTGATAGTAAAATGTGCATCGGCTTTCAATTTCCATGAAATATGAAGTTGAGAAGAGCACAACATAATGGGTGTCCGCTTGAAGAGGCAGGGCACTACCATATGTTTACGTAGCTCTCCAGCCTTGCGTATTTTTTGTTGATGTAGTTGTTGTTGGTGGTCCATCTTACTTGGATGCTTGATGCCTTGTGTGGTATCAAGACGCAATGTAAATGCATCAGAACTGTTGTGGTTGTTTTACCTGTCTAAACGCTACGTTTTCCTTTTGCTTTTCACTCTCAGTCACCTCTCGTTATTTAAACAGTCTTATTTGTTATGGACAAAAATCATTAAATGTCAGTCAACGTGCTCCGAAACACAAAGTATTTTTTTTTTCTCTTAAAAATCTGCGCTCCATTATCCTGAACGGGGTGAACACTGACTCCTTTATTAAATTGATTCTTCATATTCATTATAAAGATTATCAGAGACAGCTGTTCCGAGACGTTCGATAAACTGGATGTACATTTGTATTACTGTTACTTCAGAGGGAAATTTACTTCGATATGATGAAAAGAAAACATGTCTGAAACGACAGTTTTTTTAATGGGTTGTGATTCTATTTCCTAAAAAAAAAAAATGAAAATGTAGTTCGAAAATGTACGTACACTCTTGATATATATATGGATGATATATATATCATCCATTGCCGAATAAGGGAAAATCCTATGGATCATGTGATACAAGTAAGAAAAATAAGCATTTTGCAGATCTGCCTAATCAATGTAGTGAATTCAGCATATATGTGAATGACTTAGTTATGAGCACGCAAACTGTCAGAGCAATTGGTTACAAAAAACTATTTTTTAGACAATTGACTTGCAAAATCATAGTGTAAATTAAGTGAAAAAATATATCATGAAACAAGGCATCGAAGAGTAGGTAATAAAATATGACAGAAAGCAAGTGAATGTTGGGTTTTCACTTCAGATGTTATGGGACATGCTAAAGTTCTTTATTCTTTTTTTAAAATGTACTTGAACGCAGATCTGATGAACATGCTATGCACTTTAAAAATGTTTAACTTAACATACGTTTTCCTGTCAAACTCATGGCAAATCGCAGGTAATGAGGATATGTAATATCTTT
>JBCEWB010814653.1:0-16271 GCA_039654565.1 Peronia peronii
TGTATGAAAGTATCCATTATAGAACCGATATTTCAGGAGACGTGTGGGAAAGCTGGGGTGATAACTCTTATGCCCCCAAGGCCCGAGTTCTTAATCCTCTCTTGTAAATCAGCCTTTATTTCTCCCAGAACAGGATTTTTCTGATCTCAATTTCAAACAGACTGAATTCTCCCGAGCTTTTCCTTGCCATATCAGTGTATTGTGAAATAATAGAATAAATATTGTTCATGGACCCGCGTTGATATATTTTGCCGTAGTTCTCTCACGTTTTATGGTTTTATTAAATGCTATACACATTACAATTTTTAAATTAATTTAAAATATTGATTACACACACTTTAATTCTAAATTAATTTAAAGTTGTGCATAGTTGTATTTGTGAGGATCATAGAGACTCGGATCAAGAATATTTTCTTTAGATATCCTTTATCTTTCAATTTATTCAAATAAATATGAATCTTTCAATTGTTTTCTCGATGTTGAACACATTAGAGGAAAAATGAACTTTGGGGTGAACCATAACAGAGGTCATTGCAGAGAAAAAGAATGCATCACGTGAAGATCACAGAATGAAAAGTCCTCAAGACCATTTGGAGACAACTTATCTTGAAGAAAAGATTTTGTTTGTTTTGTTTGTTTGTTTGGTCAGGGCATATATTGTTTTAGTTGTTCTAGATTTATCTGTTATGGTGTTTGGACATTTGCTTTGTAAATGGTGTCTGTTTTAATGGGGAGTGTTTTTGACCAGCCATGTTATTTCCCTTTGCCAGACACAGTGGTGTTTGAACAAACAGCTTAGAGAGGGAATCAATGACTTTTACACTCTTTATTTGAAATGTACATTATAAGAAAATTACACACACACAAAACATCATTGTCTAAGGAAACTCTTTTCTTCATACCGCAATAATTTTAACAAAAAATATTTTGTGATCAGTTTTTTTTTCAGATGACAAGTAGAAAAGTGAGTTTTTCTTTCTTTCCACTGTTTCTTCAACAACCCTTGTGTCTGGTCAGGGGACTTCATAGCACTAGTCAAAAAACAGTGTCAGCGTTCTTGACCTTGGCTCCAAATGTGCGAAATGTGACTTTGGTATTTTTTGTTCTGAGGGCTTCAATTTGACAAGTGTTTTCCTATTTCCAGATACGCTCTGTGTAAGTCAAGCTATTAAAGCTCTGAATACATAGACCTAGTGTTAGGAAATTGTGTTAGATTTAGATTTGTCAGTTTAATGACCGAAATCTTACTACTTTTTCAACGGAATAAGTCCCATCAAGCCAAATAGTTTAATAAAGCTAAGAAATGTTTCTTAAAAAACAAAAAAACAAAAGAAGAGGAAGAAAGAGATTGAGGTGGCCTTGAGAAGGAAATAATACATTTTTGTTATCGTTCATTGAATTAGTTCATTTTCTGAATGGTCAAATCTCAGATAAAATAGCAATACCAACATAGGAGGAACTGTTTTGTCTGGGCTACATCTTTCTTCAGTAGCGTTAATTGGAGCTGGATGAACAATTCTGACTTAGGCTAAATTATGTCCCTTTGCTGGTATATAACTTTACATAACTGGTATAATGTAAGCATTGCAAAAGGAGGAAAAATAACTTTATCTCGTGGTATTTGAAAGAAGAATAACAGACAAAATTATTCTGAAACGTTCACCATACTAAGATGAAAATGTTTTGTTGTTGTTGGTTTATTTTTCATCCCGATATGTTTTCATGTTTTTTTTTTTTTTGTTTTTTGGGTTTTTTTTCGTTTATTTCCAACAACAGAATCAAATTAAGAGGTTTCTGACAAGAGCTGTTCTATACTTCTTGTAATAGACAAAGGGCAAGAACTGAGCTGACTGAAAACAATGGCTCATTCTTCTCTCTAGACTTCATAAGGTGACCCTCGCACTCCTCCCTCCCCTCCCTCGCCTCTCATACAACATTTGTATCCAAGAGTTCCCCCAGCAGGCTACCATCTGTTTCCTCCCATTACCGAGCCTTTTTCTGGTAGGTCTCTTTGTGTGTCCATCACGTTCTGGCTGGCTCTTGGCATTGTCTTTGCGGTAATTAAAGAGACAAATGGGACAGTACTTCTCTAGCTACGGAAATCCCCACTCTGCGCTCTCGCTCTTTCTTTCTCTCTCTCTCTCTCTGTCTTTATTTCTTTCTCTCTCTCTCTTTATTTCTCTCTCTCACTCACTCACTCACTCATCCACTGACCCACTGACTGATTGACTGACTGACTGACTGACTGACTGACTCACTCACTCACTGACTGACTGACTCACTCACTCACTCACTCACTCACTCACTCATTCACTCACTCACTCACTCATTCACTCACTTACTCACTCATCCACTCACCCACTGACTGACTGACTGACTGACTGACTGACTGACTGACTGACTGACTGACTGACTGACTCACTCACTCACTCACTCACTCACTCACTCACTCACACAGTGCCTCTACACTTCCCCCGCCCAAACAAACATCCGCACTCATGATCAGTTTATGTACAACAGGCTACTTGCCCTCTCTCTCACCGCCTGCCGCCTGCCTTTATGACATCTTCCCCCGCCTTCCTATAATGAGCCATTTTGTCGTCAGCCAAGTTACTTCCCTTGGTACCCTCATGAAGTAGAAACAAGGATTCCAAAGAAGAAAAGCAGATCAATGTCGCTTTCAATTTGAAACATCGGAAAATTCTGAGAAAACAATGACATAAATTCTTTTTTTTTTTTCTTGTATAGTTTCCAGTTTTCATTATCTATTCATTTTTTATTTATTTATTTATTTATTTATTTTTGTGGTTATTTTTCTGTAATTAAAAAAAATTATTTCCCCTTTTTAAAGTAAAAGAAGCATTTTTTTCATTTTTATTTATTTATTGTTATTTGTTTACCATGCATGTTTTGACTTTACGCTCCTAGCCAAGGGCGGTAGTTCGGCTGACTGAAAAAAGCAAAAGCGAATTTTATCGTTCATATCCTGTTATTCTTTCCACAGTAACCCACGAGACCTCAAGGCCTTCATTGTGTGAGTCCAGGACTTCTCTCTTGGTGCCCTAACTCTCCCCGCCCTGCTCTGTACACAGGCGTGACTCCCAGGCCAGCCTCAACCATGAGTGTGGTCACTCTCCCGCCTGTGCTACCACTCACTACCATTCACCAGAGCCAAGGCTCAGACATGTGGTTCCTGGCGCTGCTTGTTACCTATGCCCTGCCATTCACTCACTCACACCAATTAGCGGACTCGTCGCTTCGGTTCCGGACATCCGGTGTTCAGTCATTGTTGCCTTTCCGAAAGACACCTTCACTAGGGAAAGGTCATGCAGAGGTCATTGCCGATACGGCGTTGACAAATTCACCCCCATTCAGCGATTGGCAGGTTGAGAATAGGAAAAGTTGGGAGATGCAGTTTCCAGATGTGACTGAGAAAGACAGCGTTAGTGATCAAAGCTATGCATCACTTACCACTTTAAAGCGTATAAACAATTGGGCCCAAGAAAACAGAGGTAGTGGTTTACATAATAAACCAGCAGGAGGCAAGGACAGTATTCACCAGCTCACTGCAAACTTTCGGGCTCGGTTGAAATATAACGACATCGACCCACAGAATCAAAGCGCTGCATTTACCACAGGGGTGATGCTGAAAAAACGATTAGTGACACCCTACGATAAGAAGGTCTTCGTTTATGGCAAAGATGACAGACTTCGGATTTACCCGCCACTGTTACGGAAATTTCCCTATTCTAACATTGTGCGGCTGTCCACAGGATGTACGGGAACCTTAGTCACACCATTACACGTGTTAACTGCAGCTCACTGCGTCCATACAGGTTACAGCTTCAGGAACAACTTGGAGATGCTGAAAGTCGAGGTCCCCGATACCATGGGGGACAAAATCTACTATATCGAGAAAATCGGAATTCCGAGCAAGTGGCTACGTCCAGGAAAACACGAACACCAGTCTTTCTGGGACTACGCCGTCGTGAAACTCAGTTACCCTATTCACGGCAGGTCTCAGTTCTTTCCTTTGGCAGTGCCCAAAGCGAGTGTCCTCAATCAAAACCTTCAGTTCCTGGGCTTCCCCAACAACGAGGACGATCTATGGATGTCTGTGTGCCCGGCATGGTCCAACAAAGCTATGGTAGATGGGAACCTCATTCTCACTCGCTGTGACTCGGCCGTGGGCAACTCGGGGGCGGCCGTGCTCTCGGACGAGTTTCGAGAAGGCAAGAAGATCATAGGCATCCTGTCCAGCACTGTGCCAGTGGGTCGGAGGCCCCACTACACTCGCTTCAGTCTGATAACGGCTCTCACCTGGACCAAACTTCACGACATCTGCGCTGAAATTGGAGAGATCGGTGTTCGGTACCGCGTGTGTCCCAGACTGAAAAGTATACCCAGACTCAGGAGAATTGATATCACGAACAATGTTATCCCATTCTTCGGAAAGTAATAAACTAGGTATGAAAAGGATACAACAATAACAATAACAACACTTTTGACAATAGCAATTATAAGAACTTTGACAACAATAACAACAGTAAACAGTATGAAGAACAACATTGACCAGACAACGAGAAGAACGATCACAACAGCACCAACAACAATGCTAATAATAATAGTTTGATAATAATAATAATAATAATAATGAAGTACTGATGTTGGATATCAGGACTAGAATTTTGTTCACCTTTAGCACGCAGTTAATCCGGAGGGGGGAGGGCAAGGGAGAGAGAGAGAATAAAGTGACCAACACTAACCAGAAAAGAGTTCATTTCCCACACCTGAGTGATCAAGTAAATATGAATACAATGTTAGCCAAAATCAATTTTTAAAAAACACAGGACGTATATTCAAGAGAATTTTAAATGAGATTTATGTGATAGAATTAAATAAATAAATAACTAAAAATACACTATCGTATCAATGATATTATTACCCCGAAGATATCCAGATAAAAGCCTCAGGAAAGAGGGAATGAGATTTCAAACCGAATTCTGTGTCGTATATATTGATGTACCGTCATTGATTCTTTATTAAATCTGTGTTATGTTTGTGTCAGTTGTTTGGGAACCCCAGCGCAGCAGAGTGTGTTCCAAATGGTGTGTTCTGTTTCTCCTTGCCAATGTCGGCTGTTGGGTGTGAAATAAAGCAGTGGTTTGTTTTCATTGAAAGTCACGGTCATAACTTTGAGTCTTTTATTCATTTGTTCGTCCATTTACTTAACGCTTTAGAACTGGGAGATTTTTTTTAAAATTCAGTTAAACAGAATGGCAACATACCAAGACAAAAAATACTACAACTACACACTTACTTCTAATTCAGTTGCATTATACTAGTTAAAAGGTTTAGGGTGATCAATGGATTTATGGAACATGCCAAACGTATTTCAAATAGCATATATTATTCAATCTAGGATGTCAGTACAACTTACTGACGCACACTGAAATTTCTCTTGCAATTATCTATTTTCCAGAACGAGTTATTTAGCCTAAATCAGAATAGGGCAGGTACTTCCAACATGTTGAGAGAAATCTAGAAGTTATATATAATGAGTAAGTCTTTGACAAAGTCAGCCCTTTGACGCTTCTAAGGATCTCACAAGGCAAATAGACTAACGTCATCTAATCTTGTTTTCTGTTTTGATTTTGCGTTTAAAAAAAAGGCAAAAATAAACTACCCTCTCGACGTTGTTCAAAATTTGACAAACATTGAAAGAAATGCACTCATTATTGGTAACAGGTGGTCAAAATAGCCTCGTCTTCTATTCCGACAAGGTTTTGTCTGCCTGACCAATCACATTTGATCTGATTCAGGACATTGGCTTAGGTATAGATTCTAGATCTAGATTCTAGACTTCACAAGAGAGAAGTTTCGCATCAGGCCAAGTGTCTTCAGAATGGTTATGATTAGAGTTAAATTTTGGATAAGGGTTGTATTTAGAGTTAAGGTAAACGCTAGAGTGAGGTATACGGTTTATTGATGGACCCTGAAACAATTAGTTACAAGTTTAGTTAAGATCATCTGGTAGCAATAGACCAATAGAAATATTTTGACCTCTCTAACACTAGACTGGTACTTAAAAAAAAAAAAAAAACAGATCATGAATACACTGGAGAAAAAAAATCTCTCTTCTCTACTTTGGGCGGGCAGATGGAATGTATACTACAAGCAACTGGCGAATAGTTTTCTTTACATTTACAGACCACATTTAAAAAAAAACGAAAAAAAAAAAACACTTCAATGTAAGTATTTATATATTCTATTCTCAGACAGAAAATTTCACTTCACATTTAGTTCAGATGAAGATAAACAGATGACCATCCTATCAACTGGAGTAAAATGTTGGAATAATCAAACCATAATTATTATCTCAGACCCTGTTCTGGTGTAGCAAATTCTACAGTTTCTACTTTGCCAGTCGCCAATCAAAAGTCATGTCGTTGTCTTTCAATATTAGGATCGTTTCCAATGGCGTTCTGTTTTTGTATGGTCAGGTATTTATCCTCTTTTAGTATCGATTCTGTTATTCAAGATGGACTTTATAATTGGTCATAATTATGGAACGCTCGTCCTGTCCGACCCATCTTGATCTATGCTTCTTAAAATTTTGCTTTTCTTGCGTTTGGAAAACAAAATTTGAATATCCCTCGATTTTTATAGTCCAAAATAATGACATAAATTAAGCAGGAGTTCGTCTTCACCGTCCAACTGACTGAGATGAATTGTATATCTCTTTGTCTACACTGTCCTATAGAATGAGGTGAATTGAACATCTTCCCGCCTTTAGACTCCATTATAGTGAGAAAATTGAGTATGTCTTTGCCTTCACGGTCCTGTGGAATAAGGTAAATTGAGTATCCTCTGGCCTTCAGAGTTTATTATAGTGAGATAAAATAACTTTTGTTTGATAAGATACACCTTTGTCTGCCTGGTCCTACAGAGTTAGATCAGTTTAGTATCTCCCTGTTTCATCGCCCTGTAGGGTAAAATATGTGGGTATACCCTGGTCTTCATGGTCCAGCAGAGTGAACTAGATTGAGTATCCCCTTGCCTTCATGGTGCAGTAGAATGAGGTCACTTGAGTGTCTTTTTACCTTCAGAGTTCATTACACTCCCTTCATCTCCTAGTCCAATCTTGTGAGAAGAATTGAGTATTTCCTCGCCTCAGGTGTCTCGCCCTTCAAAATCAAATCTATTGAGGAAAATGATTTATTTCTTGAGTTTTTTTACTCCTCTTTTGGGTTCAATATAGTCAAATAACGTGGGCAGTCCAGTGCCTTCTGAAGCCTCCATTTTTTCTCTGTTTTATCCTATTTTTTTTTCTCACCCTCTCTTCCTTACGAAGAATTGCATGAACTAGAAATGTAGCGTAAAACAAGGAGGAATTGAAGGATTCTGATGGTTATTGTGTTGAACAGTTCAATCAATAGAATCAAATGGTTGTGAATATCCCGACTTTGAATGAAGTGTTTAGGGAAGAATTATTGTTAGTGTTGTCAAAAATTGCCTCATTATAAAACAGATAAATAAATAAACACAGAAGTACAAAAATAATAATAAAATAATTAAATGAATAAATAAATACATATGAATGCATAAATAAATAAATATCTCAATAAATAAATAAAAAATAAATAAGCAAATAACAAACAAATAAGTAAAAATAAATAAATAAAAATAGATAAATAAATAAATAATCAGAATAACCAGTAATGATATAACAATACTGAGAAAAGTATACAGCATTGTATAATCTATCAACAAAAATGAAGGCACATAGAACTTTGACCACCTACGTATATCACAGAGAATTCCAAAAGCACAGAGACAAATTAATGTAGATGACAGAAGAAAATGACATGTTGGTGCAGATTAATGTGCTATCTCTAAACTACTTCTGCTGACTGTAATCACAAGACTATCAAACAAAGGAACAACGACAAAGAAAAAATTGAAATCTGGCACTGAAATAAAAAGAAGGATAGGAAACTTTCTCTTTGATAGATCATGACATTTATAGAAAAGTGGTGTTTCTGAAAGGGGGATGTCACTTGAACCTCCTGTTAGAAATTTGGATCTCATTTTTTTTTCAAGAGGGGAGTGACAGTTTTGCTTTAACTTTTTTCCTAGTTGTTTGAAATTAATTGAAACATGTATAACAAAGTCTTCGGAATGATTTTTCTGTCTATGAAAGGCAGTTTCAGCACAGTTTTTTAAGACGTTTGTTTGTTGTGTTGGGGTTGAACAGCAGATCAGTACATTGTACCGAACCCGGTCAAATACGTTTACACGTCCAAAAGGCTGATCAAGTGGGAAAGAGAGCGGGATAGAAGACAGGATCAAGGAGAGAGAAGAACTGTCACCCCTGGAACATTGAGTATCGAATTCCATCATTTTAAGATGCAAAAACAGCTAATGTGTTCGGGAAAATATTTTGTAACACAGATTGGTCAATTATAAGTTTATAGAACGGTCCAATGTGAATTGCTCAATATGTGTACATTCCGGGTGATGCTATGCACTAGATAAATTAGTGTCTCTCTGATTATCACTGTCCAGCTTGTCCTTTACTTCTGAATCTTAACATTTATGTCTAGTCCATCTAAGGGGTCAAACGCAGGTTCCATGATGATTGAAAATTAATAAAACTGATGATTCTGTTATGACTTGAAAGAAAATGCCTTATGAATTAAGATAACTAAGAATAGTTATAATATCTACATCAGTTGTGCTGTCATAACTACAATAAAAATGATTAAAGATCCACCAGTGCACCTGAAAATCCTGAAAAGCCTCGGTGTCTCTAACTTTAATATGACTGATTATTGTGATTATAACCCTTTTAATTACTTCCAAATTCAGTAATTTGCGTCAGCATTAATTAGCGGCGTTTAGTATCATTTATGTCAGAACTGAAGTAATGTTAGCCAGTTGACTGATCTTTTTCAACATCAGTGAATACGACAGTGGCACATGTTATTACATTATCTATTACACTACATGAACAGATTCCTTTACAGGTAACACAGAGCATTTGATTTCTCCTGCAAGACTCGGTCTTTTCTCTTTTCCTGTTATTGCCATTTCAAGGGGAAAACGTCACCATGAACTACTTTTCAGTATGTCACATAAAATCGGAAATTTTATGTTCGCAAATGGAAATCTTCTGAGGCATTTAACGACATGGTTATTGAAAAAGAAAAGTAAAAACATAACATAAGCTAAACAAGATTTTAATATTACGTGAAGCTGAACGTGAGAACTAATTCCAGCACACCTTGTTGATATTATTTTTCCCCTTAAGGATTCTGCGATTAAATTTAAGACTACTTGGTCTGATATCATTAATTATTTAAATTTACATGTCTTTTGAACGGCTTAAAAAATATTTGTGTATGGTTCAAAACAGATACGTGTTTCTTTAAATCTGGATGGAGGTTAATGAAGAAACAATTTTGTATTTTGAGACAAACAACATTATTGTTTCCTATTAATGAGTGTCTGTTCTGGATATGTCTAAGATATGTCATATTTCTTTTCCTTATAGCACTACAGTCGTCCACATATTTATAGATTGTGATGTTTCTGCTTTACATTGATGTTGTTGGTGTTTTTGTTCGTTTGTTTGTTTGTTTGTTTGTTCGTTTGATTTACTTGTCTGTTTCGATTTATTTTTGATATCGCATTTTCTTTTATTTTCCAATGTTTCATTTTTTTTTAATGGAAGTGCCCGTTCCTGCCTAATATTGTGTCTAGAATTACTTATGATAATGTAGTAAGAAACTTCAGGACAAAAAATAAACATCGTTGAGGCCCACAAAACAAAACTGTGCAGGTCTTAACAATTTGTTTTGTTGACAGATAGTCACAGACAGGATGAATAGATTAAATGTCCTAACTCTTCTAACGATCGGGGGAACTGAAGGTCTTTGTTTCTCTTGATGAAGTAACCTGGTTTCTAAAAAAAACAACAAAAAAAAAACAAACAAATAAATAACTCTTCAAACAGCTAAACCCAGAAAAGCAAATATATTGTTCAAATGTGGAAGTATAATAGACTATAATGTAACCTTCATGGTAGAATGAACTATTCCCATTCAAATTAGGGCATTTGCCTGAACTGTCACTCCACTTACCCAGAATACAACAACTTATAGCCCAATAGAACATGCTGATCGTATGTTTAGGAAAGAAGTTTCATGCATATTTGCAAAGGTTCCATGCGGGCAGAGTCTGGTGATCAAACTATTGAACAGCTAATGTGGTGAACAGTTATGATGTCGGGGACATTTTGGTATTTGTAAATAGGCCGATGTGGGTGGTAGGAAAACTCCTGGGGTGGAGCGAGACAGGTGACGGTCATCAGAGGAAGAGTGGGTTCTTTCATTAGATGTTTCGACTTCCTGATATCTTGTAGAATCCCGGCCACAGCGAGGTCATGGCTCCAGATGTCCGTCACCCACCTTGTTTTTCCCGCAGGGACTCTCTGGGATTTGAACCCATGTCGTTTGGTTTTCGGTCCAGATGTAGTTGATCGAGGTGCTCTAACCATTCTGCTATACGTACTATTGTTTTTATGGCATAACTTATTCTGTTTAAATCTACCGTTCGGCATCAAGTGGTGTAGGGGTCACATCGTTCCTTTTGCAATGATTACTTTGTATTACTTTGAGAATGATTGCTAGAGAAAAACTGGACAAAATTTCTTCACAGAAAGCAGTGCCTGGTTTTATGATAATGCAAACTTCAGACCAGGGGTGTAAGTTGACTATGGGGCAGGGAGGAAGAAGGAGTGTACAAAAAATGTGAAAATTAAAACTACCCGCACGATTTTTTTTTTTAAGCACAATAATAATAATAAATCTGGGGAGAAAAGAAGTATTGTAATTTCAGGAGCAGAAATGAACGAACGAATGAGTGAATGAATGAAGGAAGAGAAGAGGGAAGGAATAAATGAAGGAACAAATCGACAGATGGATAGATAAATAATAAAATAATTATTTACTTAATAAAAAAATATATAATGACAATTGAATAGTAAATAGTCCTTTGTGAAATTAAGAACATAAGATTGCATATGATTTGTGTCGCTTGAAGGAGATTCAGCTTGTTTGTAATAATAATCATGAATGTCGATACAGTGAAAACTGTTTCAAGATTTGATGGCTTCTGTTTTCTCAAGTAGTGGCGTAAGGCCAACATGTCCTTCACATGCCACAATAGTCAAATTATTATTGGACATCAGAATATTTGATTCATTGCCAGGCTCATAGAGAAATGTTGGATTCACCAACCTTAAGGTATCATTGAGAATAACTGGCAACAAAATGATTTGTCCATACCTCAGGAATGCTGAACATGACCTTTACCCGTGTTTTCGAATCTTAACCACCTGAGAATATTTTGTTTGTTTATAATTTGTAGATAAACAAAAAGATAGACAGACAAGCAGACAGACAGACGGATAGAGGTCTGAATGTTAGTAGGCAGTAACTGTCTTTTATCACTGGTGATGATTAGTTCGAACACTGTTTATGGTCAACTAATCGCTGGTAACTATTTGTTTATCCTCAAAGAAAAACTCAGATGCAGGTAATTACTAAATTGAAGAGACTGAAGTTTCTCGTGCTTATTTTTTGCGTTACTGTTGTTGTTGTTGTTGTTGTTGTTGTTGTTGTTGTTGTTGTTGTTGTTGTTGTTGTTGTTGTTGTTGTTGTTGTATAGGAAAATACGGCAACCTTTCTGAAATTGCTAGTAGGCAACCCAGTTGTAGAACAGTAAGAAATAAGATTATATTTTATTATTTGTCACTTTATGTTTTCTGAGTTAATTTTCTACCAACTGGAAAAGAAATTATATTAAGAACTTCAATGCCAAGTTATTTCTCCACAACAAGCAAACCAAATGTAAATGTCTTTGCTTTTAGCAGTGGACGGATGACATCAGCTGTCTTGTGATGAAAAGGTCACACCTGTTACCACAAATGTTTGCCGACAGTACGTCGTATTTTTATGGATGCAGCGATTAAATCTATATCTGCTTTTAATCAGGGATCACTTTGGATTCAAAACATCTGCTCTGTGATTTGAAAAATCACTTCTGTTGCTATAAATGTTTGCTGAAAGTCCGTCATATTTTGTATGAATGTAGCAATGAGCAGCTCAGCTACTCCCCGTTGTCAAATACAAACTAAATGTATCAAACAAGTACTGTAAAGAAAGAGGGGGGGGGGGGGAATCATTTTGTTTCAAGTTATTTAAAATATTAAAGAGAAAAAAGAAGAAGAAAAGGAGAAAAAAATCTGACAAAACAAATTATTATGATGAGAAAGAAAAAAGACCACACATTTTTTTTTTCGTATTTAACAATGCTTGTGTTGTACCTGTCGTCCCTAGCAAAAGAGGTCATTTGGCTGGCCAGGCTGATTCCATCAATCCTTTCCTACAAACTTCACATACAAAAATAAGAACAACAGTGCATAGAGATTTGGTATTGAATATCCAGTTCGTTATGAATCACCATGTCCTTATTTTTGAAAGAGAGAGAGAGAGAAAAGGAGAAAGATAGACGGAGAGGAAGATGTCAGTCAGTTTGGGCATTATTGCCTAAGTTCTGTCTGGAAAGAAAAGGCTGATCCTATAGTCGGAGGAAAACGTGTGTCAGGTGGTGGTTGATTTGAGTGGATTTTATGATTTCAGGGAACAGTTTCAAAAATGTCAGTACAAGCAGCTGGTTCCAACTGATAAACGTTAACCTAAAAACAGACAGCGCCCTCTTGAGAGAACCGCTGGAGGTTGGAAAGTGAACCATGTACCAGTACAATCTTCTGGAGCCTTCGGTCTGGAAAGACTGAAAACAGAAAATATAAGGAAAAAGGGGAGGAATCTTTCTTATGTAAAAGAGAGAAAGAGAGAGAGAGAGAAAGAAAGAAGAAAGAAAGAAAGAAAGAAGAAAGAAAGAAAGAAAGAAAGAAAAAATGTTTTCTCTAAAAAAAAAGGAGTAGAAAGAAAGAAAAAAAACGAGGACGAATCCTTCTTTTTGTAAAAGAAAGAAAAAAAGCAAGAAAAAATAAAAGAGAAAAAAGAAAGAAAGAACAAAAAGAAAGAAGGAAAGAAAGGTAATTGTTTGTTTTATTATTCGTTTTTAATCCTCAATTAATTTTTTCTAAAAACTTCAGCCTTACTCTGTTTTTAGCTGAACATTAACTCTTTTATAACTACCTCTAAAAAGTGCAACGAACTTCTAGCATCCACGCTGAACTAGACAGGAAATCCTAAGAAACTGTTTTTATCGCCAATCGGACAGTTAATGCATCTACTCGTACAATGTTCAGTTAGTTTTGTTTCTGTGTATGTCTGTTTGGTTTTGCTTGACTAGTACTATTCAGTCAGATATATTGTTGTTGTTGCTACGGTTTTTGGCACAGACTGTTGTTACGGTCACCTTGTTGATAATTTTGTGTTGCTTAAGGGGAAAAAAATGAAAAACAAAAGGCAAGCGATAGCTCTTTTAATGCCATGTAATGACTGGGAAATCTTTTTACATCTTGTGCGAAAAATACGGAAACAGAACAGATTGGCTTGTTTTGAAATAACGTGTTCAGATATACATGTTTAAATATACAAGACACTTCTTGTCTGTCAGAGTGTGATAAACTGTATATTCTTCATTGGTCTTCACGAACAACAAAATAGATTTATATCGACTTGACGATTCATCTTCATAGCCAGTCATGGCTAGATTGATCAGGCTTAGAGTGCCTAATAGGCAGTCGCTTTGTTTGCTTGCAGGAAGCTGTGAACGTCTAAGTGTATCCACGGATCTGTCAGGGTAAGAAGAGATGGCGAAGCGCTTGCAGCTTGTACATTGCACAGAGACACGCGCTACACAAATGTTATTATTATGATTATTATTATCATCATTTTTATTATGTGTCAGATAGTTTAAAGGTCATGTCTCAAAGCCAGTTCTCTCTCTCCCTCTCTCTTTCTCTCTTTTGTCGTCTTCCGCCAGTATTTCTCTCTGTCTCTTTGGCTTTTCTTGAGCATACATGATGAAACAAAACATAAGAAAAAAAAAAAAAGAAAGGTCCACACATGTAGGTGTTTTACATCCTACGTGGAAAATACTGGAACATAACAAGTGGCTCGTTTTGAAGCAACGTTGTGGAACCATCTGACATGACGCCACGTTGACTATGTCGATTCCTCAATACAAGACAATACAGGTCAAGGAGCTGCTCGTCCTCAGTGCTAGAATCGAAATGAACTCCAGACAAACATCTCATTAAAGAAGCAAAGAAAAGCATCCTTTCCTTATAGGCTGTCCAATGAACTGTTTGGCTTTTGTTTTTGTTCATTTGCTTGTTTGTTTGTTTGTTTGTTTGTGTTTGGTCAGGAGCTCTCCGTTACTTCCATCTGCCAAGTATAAAAGCATTGTGAAAAAAAAGGACAAGATCACTTTAGTTCCTGTCATATGAAACAATGAGGCAAACAAACAAACAAACAAACAAACAAACAAAAAGGGGAGGGAATTTTCAGGATGAAAACGAAAACATTTTCATCAAATGGTGACATGTTCAGGGTTTTCTGTCACTCAGGCTTCAAACCAGAAGGGAACAAACGATTTTTTTTCCTCCTTTACAATGTCATTTTTTTATCCTGTGTACCTGGCAAAGGGAAGTAATATGGCTGACAGTCCCAGTGGCTCCTTCATTAGGTCATGGATGACAGACATGGAATGGGCTTAATCGACACAAGCTGACAAAAACTTCCTATGAAAAGCCAACGATGATTGGTATTTATTATGTTAAAGTGACACTTTGTACATGTTAACTATGACACCAGTGAGATAATCGCAAGACTGTGTTTATATAAGATTATACAGACTTACACATTATGATAATCGCTGTTGATACTAATCATCAATCATCAACTGTTTAAATGTTTTAAAATGTGGAAAGTTGGCATAAGATGTTAAATAGATCATGTTATAAATGGATTAGTTATAATGATACTCATACTAATATCTAAAAAGTAGAAAGATTATAATAATCATGACGAGGAACGAAACAGGTTGGGACACTATAAGTTCATTAGTTTCAGTTTATTGTCAGCTCAGTAGATGCAACTCTGACTGTTTGTTGTTGGCTGATATTTATAGAATGAGTTGGTTGCCGGGTCAGACTCCATGTCTTGAACTTCAAGCCATTTCTGTACTGTAATAAAAATGATCATGATGATGAGGGGGAAGAGGAGATGAGGATTTGATGATGAGGTCGATGGTTGACCTGGCAAAGAGCCAGTACTTTGCATTTCAATATTATTCTCAAAATGGATGATTTTAGCTTTTATTATTTGTATTAAACTTTGCAAAGTTGGTTTGACGATGATGATGGCGATGATGATAATCCAATTCTGCTCTCATTGCGAAAACGTCTGTGGGAGTGGAAGGAATAAAGGAAAACAGCTGTACTTAATATCCCTTTTTTCACTTTCAGTAACATCTCGATAATCTGAAACTTTATTTATTTTCTTCATTTTTGTGGCTTTTTCTTCTTTAAAATTTTAGTACACCGGCTAAGTGTTTGTGATCTTTCAAGATATTCTATAAAATGATGATGATGATGATGATGATGATGATGATGATGATGATGATGATGATGATGATGATGATGATGATGATGATGATTTCTTCATTGCCCCAACGGAGAACCAAGTGGGTTCGAAAATTTGGCCAGCGATATCAGTTCATTTAATTAATTTAATATCAACTTCTTCATAGTGTTTTTCCCTTATTTTGATGTCTTTGATTGACTGCCAGTGGACAGACGTCTTAGTTTTAAAACATTTTTATAAAATGATGATGATGATGATGATGATGTTGATGTTGATGATTTTTTTTCTTTACACTCCCTCAAGAAGAACCAACTAGGTTCGAAAATTGGGAAATTTTTATTATTTTTTTTCTTTAAATATCTTTTTGAATAGTATTTATTTATATTTTTGGTTTTTATTTTTTACTTCTTTTTATTTCTTTCTTTCTTCATTTACTTTCTATTGTTTTCATTTTCTATTCCCATTTATTTATGCGTTTGTCAATTTATGTGTATGCCCAATACCGGTTGACGGTCTTTGTGTGTGTGTGTTTTTTAAAAAGAACTTTCACAAAATGATGATGATGATGATCAAAAGGAGAGCACAATTTTGTTTCCAAAGTTTAAGACAGCACAATTTTCAGTGATGTCACTCTTAGAGATAACT
>JBCEWB010814985.1:0-16269 GCA_039654565.1 Peronia peronii
GGATGGATGGATGGATGGATGGATGGATGGATGGATGGATGGATGGATGGATGGATGGATGGGTGGATAGATGGATGGTTGAACAGTAGGGTGTATAAATATATAAGTGGACAAACAGAGAGACAGAAAACTGAGATGCAGAAATAGAACAATTGCCAATGAATCGAGAAACAACTTAGTACCAGAACTAGAAGACAAAATAATGAACTGCTGAGGCTCCCTCGTCTCAACACACATCCATCTCTACCATCAGGAGACGCCGTCATTAAAAGTGTATCAACAAACAGAGGTGTTTGTGTATAGGGCAATACAGAGAGACTTCACCCTGTGTTGTTGGTATTCCTTGTGGTACCCCATACGGATCCAGTCCAAACAACCCCGGCAGGAAAGGTCTAATCAAGCAGAAATTTGACATCTGACTAGAGCCCAAATTAAGATGGTTGGGGATGCAAGCGAAGTCCAGCGGCGTATCCCCGTCTCCTCGGTAGGGGTCCTTTCCTGGGGGACTCAAGTCCTCATAGTAGGCGAGTGCTGAAGCGTGACGGTCCATCACGGAGGCCGATTGTATACCTGAACTGCGGGTTCCCCTCGCCGACACTGATTGCCAATACCCAACAAAAGCCCGAGCCTTGTAACAAGTGCTTTTATTTCAGAGCACTGTCGAATAGATGAATGGTATTGTATTGTGACAAGTTCCTTTTATTTCAGTGGGAAAATAAATGACTTGCCATTCATTCTAAGTCACCTCTAGTGGTAATTCATTGTGAAAATTCTTCAGCGGCTGTTTAAAATCGATTTGACTAAAGTAAAGATTGATGTTAAAAAGCCTAATTAATGCATATTCATGTCTTTAGGCCTTCTTTAATATGGTTTTGATATAGAATTCGATCAATCCCTTTGGGTTTAGTTGTAGACATTTATACGAAGTACGTGTATTCAAACTGCACAAGCCTTTGTGTAACAAAAATGTTATTATAGATTCTCTTGTTTCTCCTCATACAACTACTGCAGTTTTTGTTATTTCAGTTTGAGTTTTGTTTTTGTTTTGTGTTTGTTTTTTTTTCTTGTTTGTTGTATTAATATACTTTTGTTTCAATTTAATGCAGAGAATAGGTTAAGTACGTGGCCAGTTTGATGAAAAAAAAAAATTGGTAGAAATTTGGTATTTGGATATTTAGTCTGGAGAGCGGCGTATCCGCCTACTTTTCATCTCATTTTTAACTGCTAAGGGTCCTTCAATGTGCATAACGTACACACGGGACCTTTGAATATATCCGAGAAGGTTAGACGTCGGGCTTCCCTGCCAAAGAAGCCATCTAACGTTGGGTCACTAAAAAAAAAAAAAAGCAGTCGGGCTCTAAATCTTTTCCATATCCCCCGTAGAAGTCGAACCCCTAACCGTTTTCGCCATGGAGCAAATGGCCTAACTCTTCAGCCATGTCTCTCACCCCCCCCCCCCCCCCTTTCCTCCTCGCAACCCCATTACCTATCTCTATGGATTTCTCTATAAATACAAGCGATCATGCTTTTGTTATCTACACCGAACTTGAAACGCATGTGTACATTATAACTGAATAATGAGACTGACGCAAACACTGTACAAGCGATTAGCACCAGTCGGGACTGCGATTTGGAGATTTCTTCTCGAGATAACCACCAGGAAGGAGGTTGAAAGACGAAACTAACGAAGAAGGAGATTTCTTCTTGGACTTTTTCCTGGGAATAAGTACCCACCTGAGGAACCAATAAGGAAGTGAATGTTGAGAGGGCTAACTAAGGCATTGAGCCAGGTATAACATAAATAATAGCACAAGGTGGACGATTGCTGCATCCATTTCGGAGAGGCTGCTGAAAGAAACAAAATGCCAAGAGCAACAAAATTGATTGTCGTAGAACCAAGCACTTCATGATGGCGGAAGCCTGTACGACACTGATCTGCCTCCACAAAGGAAAGACCGTGAGAACTTTATACACATTCTGGATATAGAGGATTTAACCGTTTTTATCATCACAATCATCATCATCATTATAATCATGATCATCATCATTTTACGGAAAATATCTTAAAATTAAGACGACTGTCCACCGGCAACTAATCAAATATACCAAAAAAGTTGGAAAACAATACGAAGAATTTAGAATTGAGATAATAAAGTTAAACTGATCTCGCTGGCCAAATATTCGAGCCCGTTTGGCTCTTCGTCGGGGCAATCATCATCATCATCATCATCATATATTTCCTTTTCTCCACCCTCTCAAAACCCAGAAGACAATGAATTATGCAATCTCTGTTCCTTCTCTCTTCATTCCTCATAGTCCTTTCACCCCTCCCTTTGTAGGAATAAGTGAAAAGAAATCAGAAAAAGAAAAAAAACGAGACGGGTTGGGAGGGGGAGGAGGGGAAGGGGGAGGGGGAGAGATTTGGGGAACGGAAGGGGTGGGGGAAGGGGGTACAAAGATTATCCGAAGGTGAAGAAAATCACTGTACAATGTGGGCACAAGACATGTCATGGGGAGATTCTTCTTACATGTACTTAACTCAGCATGGACTTTCTGAATTTCTTTCTCTCACTTTCCTCACGATTGGCACAAAGCTTGGCTAGCTTCTCAAAACTTGTGTACGCGTTACCATGACAACCCCAGAGCAAAATCTCCTCCCACCTCTCACTGGGAAACCCAAGGGAAATAAGCATCTTTTACTCTAAGGGCTACAGCTCTTACGACATCAGCTCCATTATATACAATGTGCCATTCGTCATCTTATGAAGGATGTTTGCTATTAGTTGTTAGCTAGCATGCGCACCACAAACTCTGTCTCGCTCCCATCTGGGGGCCAACGGTTTGTCATTTTCGCACCCACGAAGCACCAAACAGATTGGAAACGCTCAGTAAGAAACCACAGGGACCTTCTCTCTTGGGGAGTTTTGCTTCAAAATCCCGTAGGATTTATCTTCCATTACAGACTCATACAATCAGACACTCTCTCCCCACCCCCTCCCCCCTCACCCCGTCTTCTTTTTACCGGTACACATTTCGCTTTTCAACCTCCAGCGGGAAGTTATCTCACTTTTTCACCCTCCCCCTTTTATTCCCACAAATAAATGCAGCTGATTGGGACTTCCCTTCCCGATACATACAATCATTAGTCCCTGTTTCTCTTCTCCTGCAAGTGTGATTCAATATCAATAGCTATCTTTAAAAAAAAAAAAAAAGCATTAAAACAGGCCATTTACGCGGGGACTTTATTTATATTGATACGTTGATCAATGTTAAAAATCACACTGTTAAAAACCACAGACTGAGAAGAACCCAGTCAGTGATTGAAACCCTCTTTGTGTCTGGTCTGGTTTGATCTACTCTTTCTTACACACACAGACAAAAGATTGTTTCCTCCACCCCCACCCCCACCCCACCCCTCTCCCACTTACACCACTTTCTGGTGGCTTTGGACGCAAGTGATTGTCACAGTAATAGCTGACTGATCATCTTACCCCAGAGTCGATACAAGCTGAGAAAACTGACAGCGCGCCCTCTCCCCTCCCTCTCCCTCTCCCCTCCCTCTGAACTGACACCATTTTCTGATTCCTCTGGAGGCAGGTGATTATAATAGCCACCCTATACCCCCCAAATCCAGGCAGTTTAAGAGAACTGACCAGTGTCCGGTCTCAGGAAATGGACAAGCCAGAGGAAACCTTCTCACGTTTTCACTATTTCCCTTGACATCCCACGCTGTATTGAAGGACTCGTCATTAACCCATTGTCAGGATTAATCTCTAAATTCAGGCTAATTACTGGGAAAGGGGTTAACTTTCGCACCCATCAGGAAGAGCAAACCGATGGTTTCGAATCGATTAGGATTCACATTAGAGATGGCCCGGATTATCCTGATACATCTAAACGAGTAATCGTGTCCCCAGTCCCTGGCTATTTCTAAATGCGTTAAAAAGCGCATTGAAATCTCTGCTATCTTCTGGTTTACGTAAATCTTTAAAAGCAGGTTTCTATTGACTCTGTGATGTTGTGGTCAAAAGATGGGCAAGATGTTTAGCAGATTTAGCAGGTAGAGTTGATACCTCATTCTCTCCCTTTCCCACACAGTCCCCCTCTCTCTTTTCTATGCAACAAACGTTGCGTGGCACTGACAATTTCAGTGTACCAACTCGCATGAGGATTCAGACTCAGTAGTTTCAGTTATCTATTTAGGCCTTTCAGCCCCCAAAGGAAGCGCTCTGGGCCATAGATAAAGCATTTGGTTTTGGAACGCCAATTGGTGTTTCTAGTCATTTATTCCACAGAATTCTATTACTTGATCTCTTTGCTCGGAAATGAAGAGTAATTAAATATCTGTCAAAAATATACAAACACGAGATTTGATGAGACTTTTGGATATTACAAAAGATATCACAACCCATTACTCAGCTCTCAAAGGGACTAGACATCAACGTATAATCGCTAAGATATCCATAATGTATAGATTTTCTTAATCGTTTTAATGCGTTGCGATTTAAAAGTAACTGCCGTTTATCTCACTAGCGAATGGATTCACTGAAACCTAAGAATTGTCTAACACATTCTACGTTATCTTTACGTGCTTAGATATTCTTATTTCCAGAGAGTTATCTTCTTATAATGCGTGCAAAGTGTTTTATCCTCCCTCCATATCCCATTCCCCATATTTTGTTGGTGTGTAAGCCCCAAATATTCCCATACAATATATTGAAAAGCTATAACATAAAGAAATGAAGATTATATTTAGTGTTTTATATGATAGCGATCATTTCTATCTGAATAAACATATCAGCGGAGGATTGTGTGCACATTAAACAATGTTATAACCTTATAGCGAAATTAATATCCAATTGTATTCGAATTTAGAGAAAGGCAATAGAATAAAAACGATCTGGATTGAACAATATGCAGGTTATGAGTCATTGTCAGCAAACAAAATTATCACACAGAAGATCGATTTCAGTTTTTTTTTTTTTTTTTTTTATTCTGTTTAGGTTTTGTGGTTTTGTCTTTTCTTTCTTAAATCTGATCTGATCCGTAAAATATGTACGGCTTTCTCGCTCTTTTTGTCTCTCCCTCTTTCTCTCTGTGTGTACCCCATTCTCTTTCTCTTTTTCTCTCTCTCTCTCTGTCTCTCTCCTTTTCCCACCATAATATAATTTAGAGTATCGCGAAATACGTTACGGTTACATTACAATGCGCCTTTTAACCATCTGTCGATGGCGCTCTCGCGCTTCATATTTGCTTATTCATTTTAAGGATATGCGATATCAAAGTGCATTGTATGACATGGATAAAACGACTGAGGGAACCAAAATAACAATGAAAACAAAAATTTTAAAAATTAAGACTTGCAATCTCAGATAATCGTGTAAAAAAAAAAAAAGCGAAAAATCAAGGTGTTGCATTTCAGTAAATCTGGTTTAATTTATTCTGTATGACATTGGGATTTACAAAATTATCGAGTTTTCAGCCAAGTCATTCTGACATGTTTGGACTATCTCCGCATTATTTGCAATATGCTGAATGTGAATAATCTGACAAAGAAATCAACTTTCTTGCCCAGAATGATAATGATATGTTAAATATGTTACTCAAAAAAAGTTTTATATTTCAGCTCGAATAATTTACATCAAACATTTAATATATCGGGTTCGTCATGCTGATGTATTGAATCTTTCAGAGATTTCAAAGTACGCTAGACCCAATCTGTCAGGGTATATGTAATTCCTATTTCTACAATGTAAGCGGTTACTCTGAGCCAGGCCCATCCCGCTTTTTCTTCCTTTTGCACGTTCAACCTTTTGTTCAATGTTCGTGATTAAGATGACATGACTTTGTTATCTTTTAGTGGAGCAACACTGAATGTGAGTAATGGTTCCACATTGTTAGTTGTAATATGAAAGAAGACAGTAAGTAAGCTGGTGGACATGATAATACTGAAAATAATAAGTCTGATAGTGAACACGCCAGCTTGACTGTGGCCGTTGGCGCTTACTGACGTTTGATCACTGGAAAGTATATCTGGTTTGCCCCGACAGTTTCTCAATGAGCTGTGCGATGTCAGCAGTTACTGTGAGCCAAGCCCATCCAAAAACAGTTCACCCTGCTGTGAAAAGTGAAAATTTCATGTCAACATAGCAGCTCTTCTAGAGAATTGCCGAAATACATCAAAACCATCCCGCAATTACAAGCTGAAACAGAGGATATTTGAGGCTATGAGGTGCTAGGTTATAGAATCACAAAGCCAGACCAATATCCCTTTATAGAATATTATGTAGATAGAACCAACTGACATAAGTAAGAAGCAGATGTAGAAACCATGCCCTTGACCTAAAAATCTATTTGTTATCCTAGAAAACTGTTTGTCCTATCCAATTCCTTGAGCAAATATAAAGAATTAGTCATTGAACAGAGATCTCAATTCCACTACCCAAGTCAGGATGAGCAAAAATGAGAAATAAGAAATACGCCCACCTATAACAAAAACAGCGACAACAACAACATCAATACAAGAATAACAACAAACACAAGAAATACTACCGGTACAGCATTTGCAGCAACAACAACAAGAGATGCAAATGAAAAACTGATTAAATTTGATTTTATGGGTTTACCTTTTTTTTTTTTTTAAACATTTTCTATAAATTGCTTTAAATTTAAACTTTAAAAAAAAATCAGAGAAAGATTTCCCTACGTTCCCATGGTAAGGCATATGTTTTGAAGAGAAATAGATTGTTTTGCTTAAAAGCATTTTTGTGTGCGTTGCAGATTAACTCCCTGGCCTTGCCCTGCCATGCCATGTATGAAGGGTGGATGTGGGAAGTGGGGCACTGAGTCCCGGGTGTTCTCTTGTCTGAGGTCCGATGTCCGAGCTGGACATTCCTGGTTAGTGGACTTAGTCCCTTAATCTCCTCCCACCAGCTAATCTTTTCCATCATTCGCCTTACGTCACGGGCTCAGGACCGTCACCTCGGTGCCTCCCCTTCCTCTCCCAAATATTCTTCCTTCTCATTTGGCATCGTCCTGTCCCCTAACACAATGATACTATCTCTCTGATCTTTCTAAACGCAATTGTTCTCATTTTGAACATGGTTCTAAGCATAAATATTTCTTTCTAATCTTTCTCTTAACGTAATTTTGGCGTTAAGAAGGGGGCTCCAACTGGCCTCTCTAGAATTCCTAGATTTGTAATGTCATTTTTTAAATGTTGTCGAGGCACACTCATTGTCTTCCCAGTCAAAACTGGGAAGACAATGAGTGTGCCTCGACACCCTTTAAAAAAATGTGATTTTTCTCATTTTGAAGGCGGTTCTTTGTGAAACATCTTGCAGAATGACATTTAATTAATTATAGAAGTTACGGAAAAGGCACGAAAACAAAGGAATCCTGATCTGTCATGATCGTTTCCACAAGGTAAATAGACCTTTCTCTACTTACTATCTGCAGTTTGGATAGCAAAATGTCTTTTACATTTCAGTATCAGGAAAGCAGCGCCAAAAGAACTAAAAATGGATTTACCAATTATTTTAACTACTTCACTTAAGCATAGATGAAACAATGGTCAAAATACCTTAGGAAGACAGCCATTACAACATGTAAACTTTAATGAAAAACATACTGCAGGAACAGGCAAGGCTATCCAACATAAGTACAGTAATTGCAATTATGAAACCAATGCAAAATACTATCCTGCTTTAATCATCTGCTGAAACGAAAAGTGTCAACATAGTAGTTACGTAGTTTTGTTGTTGTTGTTGTTGTTGTTTTTAAGATATCTGGTGAATGATTTCTTACTTCAACCCTCCTTCCTCCTACTCCCACTCCATTCCAGTGATACAGTGCTTGAAATTTCACACACAAAAGCGATAGCCAAGCGAATGCTGTTCTGTAAGAAAAAGTTAATCGAAATTCTATCCATAAGTTTACACAAGAACAGCTCTGGGCCGAGATAAAGCTGTAAGGGAGCCGATGTGCCGTGAAAAGTAGACAGAAGGCCGAGTCTGTTCTCATAGTAAAGTTGTCCTAGCCAAGTCATAGACATGTCATTGTAACTACTCGTTTTTGAGTTTCAGAAAAAACAGTTTCAGATTTCAAAGAAACGAGCAAAATGGGAGACAAAAGCCGTCCTTTATTCAAAAGAGACAGATATCACTCAAACTGTCATAGCAAATGTCCATATCTTGAATTCCATGTGTGGATTTTCGCAGCATGGTATGGTAATTTTCATAGTGATAATCAAGTTGTAACGGAATTGCATGATTTATGTGCTGCTGGCTTGTGTATTAAACGAGGAGGACTGACATTACATACTCTCACACACACACACAGAGGAGAGGGAGAGATGGAGAGGGTGGAGAAGACTAGCTCATGTGAGCTGGAGAGAAACAGAGAGGGAAGGAGAGAGAGGTTGAGACAGATGGGTGGATGTATGAAAGTGCATTAATTAATGAATGGGTGTTGGACTGATGGACGGACAGACCGTTTGACCAATCGATGAGTGGATGGATAGACGGAAAGATAGATGGACCAAGAGACTAATAGATTTGTGAACTGACCGATGGAGTTATGGATTGATGGATAGAGTTATGGATGGAGGGAGTTATGGATGGATGGATGGATGGATGGATGGGTGGATGGATGGATGACTGCTACAATGGTCAAGATGTCCACGCTCCTGACTGGTCCTCACAGCGTGACCAGGACTGACCAGTGACAGATGACATGTTTTCACCTGGGACAGAGGGGGGCGGATGCAGCTGACCCCCTTTATATACCACCCACCCCGCCCTGCCACCAACAGCGCCCATCTCCTTAAACCGGACGTTGGGATATTGGGCAAGCCTGCCAAGGGTGTTATATGCATAACTGAGCCAACTTCCCATCAAATATTAGATGTTTAGATCACAGTCTCCTTTCAAAATACTCGTTATAATGGTATTCTACGTTCCTTTAATACGGTAGACAAATAGGTAAACTGTATGGGCAAAAGGGGTCCAACTGAGGTAAGGAAACACAGGAATTCAGATCAGCTTCGTGTTATGTACTTTTGTAAAGTTGAGGGTTATTCAAAAATCGTTCCTTATAGTCAAAGTCAATGTCTAAACACTTGTCCAGTTATTCAGGTCCTATAGGAAGTAGTCATTGTATAATATTCCGGAATACATTACCGAATAACTATTGCATAAAACACAGCTATTTGAAGAGAACGAGGAGAACAAAAAAAAAAGGAGGACAGAGAGAGAGAGAGAGAGAGAGAGAGCTCAGGGAAGGAATAATAGAAAGGAAAAAAAACGGCAGGAAAGAGAAACAAAAATAAACAGAAGCTAAGAGAGAAAAAAAGATGATTGGTGAGAAAGAAAAGAAAGAAAGAAAGAAAGAAAAAGAAAGAAAGAAAGAAAAAAAGAAAGAAAGAAGATTAGATCTTACGATATGAACATGAAAACCCTGGTTATCATTTATCTTTTGTTCTTTTCTTTAATGTCTCCATATCTTGTTCTAAAGTTATAGATTGATACAGTGATTAAGAATTATGGAGGAATGTATGTATGTCATTTTATAGCACCTGGATCCATGTTTCTTGGTGAAATGTATTGTTTTCAACCAACTCTGATTCTGATCATCAAATAACGGAAACTTTCGGAATCTTCCTGTTATCGCGTGATAATGATCACCCGTTCTGTTTGTTTAACATTATACGTTATCACATTGTATAGGTACCATGATCCTAGCGTTGAACATCTTTCAGCCTCCTTCAGAAGGGGAAGGGGGAGGGGAGAGGGAGGTATTTCGGCAATTTCTTACCATGCCGGGCGGGGCAAGGATTTTCGAGCGTAGAGTCAAGAGAAATACATGTATTCACACCCACGTATCAATGAGAATCAACACTCACCAATGGTCTGAAATATTCTTTTTGGCCGCAAGCCCCCCCCCCCTCCCCTCCCCCCTTCCGCCCAATCCAAAGAAAGAGAGAGACAGCTCTGCTATTAGAGGCGCTTGATAACCTTTCAACCTCTTGGGTGGGGGTATCTTGACTTTACGTGTGGCTGCCTATTTTTGTGAGAATTTTGTGGGTAGTAATTTGGAATTTGGGGAATTTTGTCCCGACAGCGGCGTCTCCACGTTAAAGAACGTGCGAAGCGTACATACGGGATTTCCGAAATATATTCGCCATTATCCGAGAAGGCTACACGTCGGGTTTCCCTACGCAAGAAGCCAGGGGACCGTTGACTCACTGAAAAAAATGCAGTTTTCAAATCTTCATATCCGTCCTATCCCCCAACGACAGGATCACGAGTCGAACCCACAACTCACGACGTGTTATTCACACGGAGCAAACGCCAAACCACATGGCTACGGCCATCTGTATATAAATATTGTTCATAATATAAAGGAACTGACATTAAGGAAAGGACAGAGATCAAGATGATGGTTTGAACGGGGAAATGAATGAATAACTGCCTATTTCGTTTGTAAAAAAGGTCAAAACTACTGTTGCAGTCAGTATGAATGAATGAATGATATGAGTGATAAATGAATGAATGAATGAATGAATGAATGGATAAATGGATGGGTGGATGGGTGGATGGATGGATGGAGGGATGGATATTTCTTTGTGTATCGGCACATCAGTACGATCACGGCTATGTTGTGCCAAAAACAGTAATATACGTTTACATGTCAAGAAGAAGAGAGGAAAGAAAGCGGGCCAGAAGACAGGAGCAAGGAGCGAGAGAAGAGATGTCATTCATGGAATGTCGAGGATGGTAAACCATGGGAGACATCCCACTGATGGCCGGCTTTCACCGCCTGCAGGTGGAAGTAAAGAACCTACTTACATACGCCAGGGCCCTGTGGGGAAGGATGGGTGGATGTAGGTGGATGGATAGATAGATTGATGAATGGATGAATGGATGGATGGACTGAAGAACAGTTAATATCTGAAGATGAGAGCGAAGAAGGAAGAAAATAAATAGATTAATTAATTTTTTATTTTTTTTTAATGAAACTGAAGAACAATGAGTAAATAAAAAAAATGAGTGAACGAACGAATATGTGAATATATGAATGGATGCATGAATGTATGTAAAATGAATGAATGAATGAACGAAGGAAGAAATAGATGAATGAATGAAAGAACGACAAAGGCAGGCCTTCACCAAACACTTCGTCTCCTGGGAAAAGAATGTCGTTACACAGTACCAGTCTGTGTCCTCAAAGGGGCTCGAATTTGTGATGTAATAGGGATTAAAAACACCAGGTTTCCTCTTTGTCCTGCCCTTCAATGTTGTTGCGTTGAACTTGATTTTGTGACCCGTGTTTATTGACTTACTGGTACTGGAAGCTGGGGATTAAGGTCAGACGGATGGATGGATGGATAGATGGATGGATGGATGGATAGATAGATGGATGGATAGATGAAATGATAGATGGGTGAATGATGGATGCATGGATGGGTGCATGGATGGATGGGTGGATGGATGGTGTGGAATGGATGGATGGATGGATGGGAGATAAATGGATGTTTGAGTGAATAGATGGATGGATGGATGCATGGATGCATGGTGTGGGATGTATGTGTGGATGGATGGAGGGATGGATGGATGGATAAAAGCAAACGAATTGATGAACTGATCTACAGTTGGATGGGTGGCTAGAAGAATATGTGGATGAACAGTAGACGCATGGAACAATGGATGTCGGAAGGTAGGAACATTTAGATTAATTTAGGGAGGGATGGAGAATAATTTTGGAACATGGCGCAGTACGACAAAACTAACTGGATTTCTTAATGGATGGAAAATGAACTATAAAAGAGTGAGAAGATGTCAGGGGAAAAAAACATGCTTGGACAAAGTCGTGGAGAAAAACAGTTAATGAAGATGTATACATTAAGTTGGAAAGTTCCTGACACTATTAGAAAAAATAATGGATGAAATGGTGAAAAAAATATTTTAAAAATCCATCGTCAAGACTAACATAAAAGGGCTTAATAAAGACGACCACCCTTGATTTCACCTACCTTTGAACATCTGTATTCAAATACAGTCATTAATTCCACATACTGTCTTTGCTAACGTCAATGGCATCTGATAGATAATGTCTGATACTGAGAGACACGAAGAGGACATTGGCTCATGTGTAAGATGTTAGCATGCACTGTCAAGAGACCAGCAAAGAAGACTATGAACCATAACGCTATGAACATAGTAAAGAAACAATAGCGTCAAGAATAATAAAATGTAAAATGAATCGAAATTCTCAGCCGATGAACATCATATTATGAAAAAAAAGACAAACAAACAAAAGGCAAAACAAAACACCATAAATAAATCAAATCAAATCAAGTGCTGGTAGGTACTGATTCCACATATTTTATTCGAATGACTATAAATTAAGTTTCACTCTTTCCAATGAAAGTATCGGGGATAACTGTTTATTTCATTCCTTAAAGTCGTTAATTTGAGCATTAAAACAAACACAGAACCAATAAACAAAGAAACAGTCACACACACACACGTATGCGCACACATACATATATATATATATATACACACACATACACACCAATAATCTGTCCTAATAAGGTTATTCAATTAGTGGAGACGAACTTACCGTTTTGAAATCATACAGCCTTACTGACTCAAACTTTACTATATATAGTCTAGAGAGAGAGAAAATGATAATTGTAATTGATGATAACGACACCGTTTGTGGAAATATCCAATTCGTTTGTTTTCTTGCTCTTGAAATATAAAGAGACTGACCCACTTCAACAAAGGCCATACTATAGTTGATGAAATACTAAACGTCATTATGAAATACCATGACATTTGGGTAGTCGTATCAACAAGAAAATGCGAAAGTGAGTCAAATTCCTCTTACTATCAAATGCTTTTGGACCTCTTCTCCCTTAGTTAAAGTGATTTAGTAATCGTGGAAGTCTTCAGCCGTAGCAGCGTAATTATGATAATTAAAGTTATAGACGGCATGGCCACGCGCTGGCCTCATTTGCTACGCCATCGTTAACACGGTGCACTACTGCGGCTACAAATCCTACCCTCTGAATCACCGCCGTTATTACCATCATCATATAGTATACATCATCATTATCAACATCATCATCATCAGCGTTGTAACTGATACTCTTCTCTCATTTGCAGGGAACGGTACCGAAACTGCCATCCGACTCAATTTCCACCACCACCACCACCATCGCCATCATCACCATCATCTTCAACGTGTTCACCACAATTTCTGTAACACTAACATTTGCTAGCTGTAAGTCGATATGCCTCTGATTATGATCTCATACACGTCATTAATTTCTACGTGTTGAAGGCTAGGAAGGGAATGAAATAACGGTCAAATATGAGTGCTGGAGCTGGGTTGTCGAATAATATAATATAGTGTCTCATAAAATACCTCGTAATTGACAAAGTAATTTTCGGCTGTTTTGAGAGAGAGGGGCAAAACAGTTTCATTTCGCTGTATAACAGCAAACGCATGTTTTATTTCAAATTCTATGTTGGAAACAATGCTTTAAGAGTAATATAGCAAACGAATCAAAGTATCCCACTATGGCCTGAATGCAGGTTGGTCCAAAAATGATTTGGGCAGTTTTCGTCATGAACGTGGCGATAAGATATTTTTATGTTTTCAGGGGAGTGAACAGATATACTGCTTTTCGGGGTGAGGATTTGCAGGGTGGGGGGGGGGGGGGAGGATGTGAAAAATCATATTGAAGCAGCATTGTGCCTTTCCTCACTAGTATATTTTCATTGTTTACGTTATGCACCATCATCGTGATCTTATCGTTGGCATCAGCAACATCCTCATTATGGTAGTCGTCGTTGTTATTTATGCTGTCACACATTATCATTACTTTCATTAAAAGAATATAAAGGAAGAAGACAAGATAAATAGCTAACAATAGTTCACATCTTGAGAAAGGAGGCCCAATGGCGAAAAGGTTAGGTGCCTGCTCTTTGCAGGCTCGAATTCTATCGGGAGATAGGAAAAGTTAGAACAAGGCTGTTCAGCGTCTCAACAGTCCCCCTGGTCTCTTGGATAAAAAAAACCCCGACATCTAGCTTTCTCGGATATGGGTGAATATTTTTCTGAGGTAACGTGTGTGCGTTAGGCACATTAAAGAAGCTGTGGCAGTTAAAAATCGATCGAATGAAAAATAGGCGAAGATACCGCTATCCTAGTAAAACTTTCACATACCAAATTTTTAGATAAAAATTCTTCTCATCAGACTAGGCGGGTATAAAACCGAGGCAAACCTACTTTCTTGTGATTAAAGAGGTACAACATAAATAATCATAATAATAAAATATATTGAAGATACGGTTTAATTTCATTTCAAACCATAGCATAGTTAGTAAACAAATTTATATGAGAGACAACTTCTTTCTTTAATCAATGAAAATCAATAGTTATGTCTGATCCGGAAATTTCAATTTGGATTCTGAATTAGAAAATAATGCTGCTTTTATTAGGCCTATTATTTCATATCATTCCATTCCATAATCGTGAATCAATGACTTCTCTCAGCACTCCATCCTACAATGTTCGTTCTTTTACCATCTTTTGCATTACAATCTTTTAGTTTGTTCTTTCGCCTTTCAGCCATCTGTGGACGGTTATCACGCACCGCCTCTTGTATAAATCATCCATTTGACTTTAGAAAGACTGCTCTTTCTTTCCGCCCAATGGCGGAAACCAACTTTTTTATTTCTTAAATTATTATTTATATTATTTCTTTATTATTTCTTTTTAAGTGATACATGTTCTATAATTAAAATTCAAGAAGATAGGGAAAGAGCTATTATTAATTAAACATTAATTTATTGAAAATATAAGCAATTGTCAGAAAAAAATAAATAAAAAGGCAAAGTCAGTCACTGGTTTCTTTTGATAGACACCGTTCTTGCCTCCTCCATCAACATCACTCCTTAATCCTGACCCAGTGATGTTTTGAAGTATAAAACTAAGACCAGACCATTGTTGTTAGAAATCCTTTAGTTTTATTTTTATCTGAAGATCTTTTTACCCCCCCCCCCCCTCGCTCATAATCCACAAAGGGAAAAATGAAATCGTCAGTTAAGAATGAAGCACAAATTCGATATAAAATCTATTATTATAAATATGTGAATGATGCATATTACTTTCAAAACCTTACATTTAAATGCTGAAGGTCATTAAACTCCATTCTCTGTGGGTGAAGAAAGTTATACCTTAAAATCTCACTGCTGTATATTACATAAATCTAGTAGCTCCATCTCGATTGCTGAAATCTTATTTTCCCAATTTCCTCCAAGATAGATCACTTTCCTTCTCCTTGTCTCCGTCCGCACACAGTTAAGCAGAAATTAAGGCAAAGAGGCGTGGTTTGCAACCGTTTTGCTCCCGCCCGTACGTTCTTTCCAAAATCTTACCATCCCACAGCAGGGAACGTATAAGTCATTTCTTGCGTAGTTTCAAATGAACCGGTAAGGAAATCGGAAACGATAACAGACCCGCAAATCTGCCCGTTTTCACGGTTTCTTCCCTTGTTTTGGCACAAAGGGGCGTTACTCTGCAGACATTTTGGCACTTCCTGAGAGTTTGTCACTCCGTGCTCGTTAACTTGGCACCTCGCGTCATCAGTACCCAATGATTCATTAATTTTCGCGTCATGGGGTAGACATCTCTCCCGGGAACAGTCTCTGGTTCCGAGGCCGCCCATTTCTGTGCCTGCAGTAAATTAACCTCTATTCTCCGAGCTAAGAACTCTACTGCCAAATGTACCAGCATTATGTTACATGTGGTGTAGATTCTTTGTCTTTTTGATTCCTCTGCACTTTCCATGGTTTGCATAGGAAAAAAATCTCTATATCTGCTCTAAACTGAAAAGTGGCTTATATTTGGAAATTGAAACTTAAGACTAAAATATATGCGGAGCGTTAATACTTAGATGTAAATAACACACTCAGCCCCTACCCTCCTCCCTTCTCCCTAAAGAAATCTGCTGCCAGATGCACTGGTATTGTGGTTGATGAGCATAAAGTCTTATATTTTCTGCACTTCATGTGACATAGGTAATGTATCTATTTTGTTCTGTAAGGGTTAAGTTTTTTTTTTGTTTTTCTTAAGCCTTTCAATCCAAAGAAAGTAGGATTATCTCGGCTTTTAGAATTTGCTAATTTTTGGTGAGAAATTTTGTGGGTAGAAATTTGGAATTTGGAAATTTTGCCCGGACAGCGGCAAGCAGCC
>JBCEWB010815096.1:0-16268 GCA_039654565.1 Peronia peronii
TTGGAAAGATATCTTTCTCAGCTTTAATATGATGTATAATATATTGTTCTAACTGCATTAGTTTTAAAGTTAAAGGTCCTTTTCTAACACGAGGGTCAAATTCTATGCTAGCGCCGATTTTTTCCCCGCGGCGGCGGGACTCCGTTGGCATTGCTAATATATATATGAGCACAAAATCAAAATTGTTCTGTTGCACATGGACATCTGTTTTATTCAAATATTTACAAATATTTATGTGTATTTCCTTTTTATTTTTAACTTGTTTCTCAGAAATGTGAACATTACCAGAATGATGTTTCTGATATGGAGAAAAAGATTGAGGGGCTTAAACAAAACCTGAATAATGCTAGAGATGAGCTGGCTGATTCCAAGAAAGAACGTGAGGTACATGTAGTCATCAATACTAGATCATTAGGGAGAACTTGTCCAAATCATCGTACAGCTTTAGAACCCCCTTCTCTCTCCCTGTTGTTTATTGGGAATGATTTGAGTAATGTATAAAAATTGATTTTATGAAATATTTGATGAGGAAAAAACCTCTACACATTCACTCATAAATCTGCAGTACTGGCACACACTGACAAGATACGCAATTTCATCTTCGTTAAAGACCTAAATAGTGCTAATGATGTACATTTTATTGCCTGAAAACCACAGTTGGGGCTTTCCAGTGTGGCATTGCAGAGGTTTAGTTTTGAGAAGCACTGCAGTGTTTTATTTCTCAGATAAATGGCTTTTCTCATAAACTGAACATTGATATCATTTCCATTTGTAAGTGTTCTCCCATTTATTGAATCCTTTTTATCCTCAGGGGCTAGTGAGCAAGGTTGAACGGGCAGAATTGTAAGTACTTTTGATTTTTTGTATGTTAAATAATCAGTTTAATGATAAGAAAAACTTGTAGACTTTAGATAATAGGTTTCATATTTTTGTGCTCTTTCTGTATTGTTTTTATCATCAGTGACCTTAGCAAATTCTTAGAAATGTGGTTAGGCTTGCTTTTTTTTTTTTTATACATGTATTTTAAACTGATGTAAACATTTTTGCTCACCCATAAATTTTAACTTTTCCACATGAATGATCCAACTTTCTCGTTACTCCAAGCACATGGTGTAAAAATGTAAAGGGGGAGACGTTGCCACTTTTTCTTAAAAATCATCCCTGTTTTAGATGTTTCATAAGTGGTAGAAGAGTTCAAACATTTATGCAGTCATATGCCAAATCTGTCCTATGTCTTGGTTTCTCAGTGACGTGCAGACCCTTACAGGCCAGCTCAAACTGTCAGAGCAAGGCAAACGAGAGAAAGAGAAAGAGCTGACAACACTGGGCCAACAGCTGAAAGATTTGCAGGATCAGCTGGACGATGCACTCAGGAGATCATCTCGCAAAGACAGAGACATACAGGTAACGCCATATTGTGTTCACCTGAGTTTACCAATCTTTCTTTTATTGGAAGTAAAGGAAGATCAGGTGCACACATGTACATTAAATAAGTAGGCAATTGGTAACAGTTAGTGGATTTATCAATTAAGAGGGCAGGAGAGATGTTTTGAACAATATGAGAATTCTTTCTATGAGATGTTGTAATAATTAGTTATTTCACATTTATTTTATTCCAAGTTTCCTAAATTGTTCTTATCAAATAAGTTTAATAACTGCTTTCCAATTCTTGCTCATTTTCTGTTAATACTGGAACAGAAAACCTATGAAGATTTTACTGGAATTTATTCAGATATACAGATCATATCAGCTGAAATTGAAATCAGTTTTTTTTTTTTTTTTTTGGCTGTTCAATTATTTACAGATATCTTCCATTGTAATATTTTTATTTTATATTTTTAATTCTGATCATAATTTTTTAAATTATGATTTCAAATTTCAGGCATGGATATATATATATATAATTTTTTTTTTTTTTTATTGTAATAAGTGTAAAATCAATTTACTAGCAATTGTTTACTTTTGAACAGATGATTAAATCCTCTTGTTGTGAAATGTTATTTCTTTTTTTATTGTTCAAAGTTTATCTTTTGCTTCAAGTTCATATTTTACAAAATCATAGTTCTTGAGATCCAAAGCCCGGATTTCCTCATTTTGATATTATCCCAGACAAAGAAAAATTTATTTCAGTATGGCATTGTCATTTATGTCCATAGACATCTTAAGTTTGCAATGAATTGGTTTTATTTGTAGCATGGTCTTCAGTTGTTTATTTGAATGTGCATTTTGTTTGCTGATATGTTCAGAGTCTGTCCCTCCTCCTGCACGAGCAGTCGCATGAAGACAGGACATCCCTCCTGGAGCCTGTGCATATGCAGGTTTGAGTTTTGCTCCACAACCTTGACCTAACACTACTAACAGATACACTGACACATCGTCGCTGCTGGTCGCTGTCCACATATGGCGCATTTTAGTTGGTTTTTAGCCAGAGCAAATAAAAAGTGTTTTAAGGATTTACTCGTAGTGAAATGGTGATAAAAATCGTGTAGTTACTACAATAACACTATCACCCTGGTATACCTACTGCAACACACAAGCCGGGCACAAGGCTTGGATACCCTTTTTTGTGATATATATATATGCTAGGCGACTAAGAATCTATGGATATACACATTCGGCGAATGTGGCACGTTACTTCGGCTGATGTAGAGCTGAGATATTTTAGCATTTCTATTAGTCAAAATAATTTAAAATTAATGTATAGCATATAGAAGGGGCTGTTTTTCCATATTCCGTGTTAAAACAGTTTGCCCGATTTTGGTCTATATGTGGATAGCAAACAGTGAAGATGATATGACCTATGACAGGTGAAATGAATTCGATGTCAGTGTTTCCATGTACTGTATGGAGTTATTGGTATCAGTGAAAAGGGAAATGTGTGTATTTTACTTTGATGAGAAGATTGTTCAACAATGATTCTTCTGTGTAGAGATAATCATGTCAAAGCTAATTCTGATGGCTCCATGATCAGTATAGTCCAATTTTCTCACTGAAGCCACTTTTGATGTCTGATTCATTTTACCTGCTTCCATGACATTTCATTAGCAGGTTTGCTTGATAAGTAGGTGCTTACATAAACTCCTTGCTTGTGGGAAGTTGTCACATGTGCTCCAGAGTGCCTTTCCATTAAGAGATGTAGTTTGTTTGATTCATGTATGTTTACATAAACTATTTGCATGAGGGAAATTATAATATATGCTTGCTATACTGTTACATTTACATGTGACTCTCTCCAGACTGGTCTTCTTCCCTGCTGTCTTATACTTTTATATTGTCATTGTGTATTGCTAATTTGCTTTAATTGCTCATGACATGAAATTATAGTGACATGGTAAACGTGTTGCAGAGGAAATTATTGAACATCACAGGATATACGTGATGGAAGGACCAAGGCTGATTTGGGAAAAGCACAACTGTACTACAACTTGAAAACATGTAGGAAATGAAGCATTTAGACCTCCTGTCTTTATTGATCATTTTATTTCCAAAGTAAAAATTTTATGTTTTTAAAGGAATCAATCCCCAAATGAGCCTTTATGTTCTGACCTTAGTACGTTTGAAATATTGCAAGAAAAAGGGTAAGGGGGCATTTGCTCAGTGTAACTGTTCTTTGATTGCTGCAGAATTTAGTTTGGCTTGTAGTCGTCCAGGATATCCACTATATCCGTATATGCTAGTCAGTCTCTCTGTCCTTTCACACACTTAACTCTAGAACTGTGGCCCAGCCTAAGGGATAAAGCCTTGTGGCGCACCTTGCCGAGCTTGTCAATCAGGATCACAGCACTGGTACTTAGCCTCAGGATGTTTTTCTGACTATAGAGACTCCGCCTTGGCTTTGGAGTGACACAATGCAGGCCCAGATTGACCACCTTGCTGACCAATATCTTTTTTGAATCCCTCCCCTAATTCCACCTTTCTTCACATGTAATAATATTCACAATGAGTCAATGGTAGGAGAAGGGATTGTATTTACAAAGACATGTCATTTTCAAATGGGTGGCAATTTTATCACCCCTCTTCCCACAGACCAATCCCATTACAGATTTGCTCATTACCTGATGCAACTGCTTGGACGAAACCACTTCACAAAGGGGTGTATTTATGTTATAGAATCTCAATGTAAACTGCAAGCTGTCATCCCTGTGACCACATGGACTTAGATTATTCTTATCAGATCAGGCTGGCTGACGTTGATAGGGCAGCAGTGACTACAAAGAAATATGTACAATCTAATGATGACACAGTGTGAGAGCACAAGAGAACTATCTGATATATAACCTAATAGATACATAGGATACTTTAGCTTTCATTCATAGCAATTATAGCTCACTTGAACTCTCAACATCTTGATCGCTGGTCAGTGTGAAACTTGTTGAGTGGGTGAAGTGGTCAGGGGAGTCTGTGCTATTATTCAGTCTGCTATAAACAGAGGGACTACTGTATTTGGTACTCTCTCGCATCATAATATAGTTTCTTTTGATTGTAGTTTTGGACCACTTGAGTGGGCCATGTGGCCTTTGATTTCTGTTCTTCTCTTCCGTTCAAGAGGATTTCATCTTTTGGCATGGAATTTCTCACTGTTCTGTTAGGTAAAGTTCCCTTTACCTTGCGAAGGAGTGTCTATTGAGCTGCGCATACTTATTATGGAGATAATTTGACAAAACCGAGGCTGATAAACCCCAAGTTTAAGTGACATGGTAAGAAATATCACAGCGCAACGAGGAGCACCCACGAATAAACACAGGCGTCGCATGCAGGGATTCGCTTTACCTGTCGTAAACAGGTGGTTCACAGTTCTTGAGTTAATTGGTATGCAAATAGAGTTCACTTGAGGGAATGGAGTTTGAAGAACCATTCATTCTAGTGTTTGAAAAATGTGCAGGTTCTTTTTCTTTTTCTTTTTTTTTTTTTTTTTCCTCTTCTCTGAGTGCACATCCTGCTGGATACTGAAGACAAAAAGATGAACTTGAGTGTTGTTCCATACAGTGATAGTCTCACATTGTCAAAGTGATTGTCCTCTCTAATATTTATAAGTGAAAGCGTTCCATGAAAGCTTACATGTCTTGAGTATGGCTTGTGACTTTAGTATAAAATACTTAACAGAGGACATAACAAAGCATTTAGTGGCAATGTAATGTGATGTTATGAACTTGGTAGTACACAAGGCTTTGATACTGTATAGACACTGTCTTTGCTTCATCATGAGATGATCTTGTGTCATATATATATCACATGTCGGATTTGCATGGAGATATTTCTAAATCATCAGAGTTTCGCTGACTTCAGTGTGTGGTACATTTTGATTATATTGCTTCTGTCTTTAAATGTCCATTATCATTTTTCTTCTAGTTCTCTGACTGCTGATTACTGTGCATCATGGAGTTTTCAGAACAGCTGACTCTTATTATAGCATTTCTCATCTCATTAGTGCTTGACTTATCAGAGTAGACTGCTGTTTTCATAGCTTTAGTATATTACTTTCTGCTTTTTCATTGAATTTTGGGTATCAGACTCTTTTCATATCTGTGGTGCTGTCACTTTCTGTAGTAATTTCTTGCTTTTGAGTATACCATTACATAAGTGTGATTATTTTTATCTTTTTTCTTAAAAACTAATTATTTGGGAACCCTGTTTTTTTCATGTGAAGATATAAGATATTTCTTGATATGATCAGCATGCATATGTTTATTAGTTTTTTCTTATAACTTACATATGTATTACTTTCAATAAATGAGATGTAGCATAATGAAATCAGGCTCTCGTCAAACTGGGGCAACCGGACAAAATCACAATTTTTAATGCAAAATATTGTTTTTTGCAATAAAAGACTCCTTTTATGTTTATTTGGAAAGGTGTTATAGAGTTAGATTTGCCTAAATATATTGAGTAGAAGTCCAAAATCTGTAATTTAGTAACATGACCTAAATGAGGATTAATGAGGATTACTAAGCTTGAATGGCCATTTTCTCTCACTAAGTACAGCTGCAGCAAATCACTCCCACTGTCTTTAATTGAAAATATCTCGTCTTGTACTCAAGGTACAACAAAGATTCTTTCGCCAACAGAAGGGAAATGAATAAGCTTTAAGGTGATACGAATAATTCTATATGCTAAAAAAAACTGACAACACCTGACTTCATCGAGGTGCATCTCAGATAATTATTTCATATGTATGTGACAGTATAACTTTGCTGATGGGAACTCTCTCAGTGTCCTGTGACGTACATCGATGACTTTTATCAGTTATATGACACCACAATATAGCTTCAGTTGATCAGATTTCTTGTCCATCTCAAATGATTGTAAATCAGAGTTTCCTGCTTTTATGGCAAAATTTCACTATGACTTTCATGAGTAATTTTATATCTTCAGAATCTTAAGGCTACTCAAATCACATTTTGGGTTTGCTCATCCCCAATAATTCTGTTGATTTGCACTGGCATTGATTAAATTGCAAGCTGCATGTTTATACCTGTAAGATTTTAATAGCTATTGATTGCCTTTTAAAGGTTTTGATAACATTATACATCTTGATGTTTTTAACTCTGTCATGTCATCAATGCAGTGTTTTGCACAATGTAGCAGTGGGCACTCTGATGCTCCATTGTCAGATACAAACCTGTCCAGTGTCAATACTAGTATATGCATATCATCACTGCTCCATGATAGTGATGTAAGTTAGGCTTAGGCTAAAGTACAACTGATGTTTCATTACATATTTTAGTATGAGAGTTGTTAGATAATGTCACTGAAACAGTAATACACTAATAACATGTATTAGTTCCATAAACTCATCAAATGACCTCTCTCAATATCTCAAAAATGTTGCAAATGACATGTGCTGTTATCGTAGAGCTCTGATGATATGCATTGTATGCCATTGTCATAGATCAGTGACAGTATAAATTTGTTTCTTTGTTTGTTCCATCCAGGATGAGATTGAGGATCAGAAAGAGGCCTTGAAGAGGAGGGACAGTCGTGTGTCCGAACTGGAAGGCATGGTGAACGACAAGGATGACAGAATTGGGGTGAGTGGTTCTGTCAGTCTCCAAAGAGAAACCATGAAAGTTGAGATTGTCATCCTTTCTGTATTGGTTTGGAACTCTGTTGGTCTTTAAAAAAAAGACACGCATAGAGGTGATGCCAATCATGTTCTAATTCTGTTCCTTCTGTGTCATCAAAAGATATCATCATAAGTGCATTGAAATCACTTGTCATTTTCAGCATGTGATAAATTTTTTTTTTTTTTTGCAAAGAAGTTTACAGATTTTGTCCGTATGAAGTTTACATATTCAAAGTCTCAATGATTTTTTTTCGCCTTTATCAGGAACTTGAAGATGCTTTGAAAGATCTACAAAGCCAGAAGGAGGTAAGTGTCTTGCTTCTCTCGACATTTACTATTTGTTTTTCGTTTTTCTGTGTTATATTTAGGTTTCTGAATTTGCATTTGTAATTAAAGTATTGAACATTTGTAATTTAAGTATTAATAACATTCTTCCTGCCATGGTGAAGAAAACAAATTAATGTTTGATAGTGCAGACTTACTGAGTCCCATCAGAAATAGTAAAGTCTTGGTGATTAGGAATGCCCTTGGCAACCTTTATGAGACGGTTATATTTTTTTGTATTTATATACAAAAATGAAACCTGTTCGGCAAGAATGGTCATTGTGCATAGAAAATATCAGTGCTTGTTGTGTATGACAGTTTTGATTATGTGCTCTGTTGTTATTATAATTTTTTACCTGGCCAGTAGCTTATTTGCTGTTGTGGAAGAATGTTTTGCTGACATTTTTTGTTATTTGATAAAAGAAGAAGATCTTAAAGCACATGTAATGTCATTTTTATGATTTCTAGGATGCAGACAAAGCACTGGAAGACAAAGAGAATGAGCTAAAACATAAGACCAAACTGCTAGGTCGTTACATGAAAGGGGTGGAGGATCTGGTCCTGAATGTGCATCAGTTGGAAACTGAGGTATGGAGTGTGAGGTTTAAGGTTTACTGGCACTTTGCAGTTTAGTGGGTTGCAGGCATTTTCAAATTTTGCACCATCATAAATTGATGGATATTTATTGGTAGTCTGCAATTCTTTCAACGTTCGGATTCTTGTTCCTTCAAATGTGTCACTCTTCTGTGCTACAGGGACATCAAACTTCTGACTTTTTTTTTGTCATCGCAAACTTTTCTACTTTTGGACTGATTAACTGTCATCTTTTGCTGAGTCCATAAGGCAATTGTGATTATATAACAATTTTTAGTGCAATTTGAATCCCACGTAATAACAGGGAAACAGAAGTAACGATAGAATTTTGTGCATACAAAATCGGTTGTTTGAAGATCAAGATTGAAGTTGGCAGCAAAGGTTTCAGACTTTATGGTGAAAAGTTTGACATTCCTGAGTAATAAAATCACTGACTCCTGCCAGTCGTTGACAGCCAACACCCAGATTGCTCACTGAGAGTTTGCTTTTACAGAGCAAAAGTTTCTACAGCCAAAAGTACGGGCGACATGACTTTATAAATTTTGGTTTTGTTGGTCGTTGCTAGTTTCAGTGTCATATTTTTTATTTTTTTATATGTGCAGTATATTATAGGACATGGCATTATCATTTCATTTAATATTATTGATACATATCCTTTAGCAGAAAATCTGGAAGCAGACCTCACAACTTATATTTGTATTAAGTATTGACATATGAACCTATTTGATTATAAAATATTTTAGTCAGTATTACATAATTTTTCATAATTTTTTTTTATGCAAAAATCTTGGTTTACTCAATCCCATCCCATCCTCATTCATCTCTCTCACTCACTCTCTGACAGGCATGCTTAGCTGTGCTGACATGTCATAGTCTGCATATTACAAAAGGCTGGTGATGCTACGCTGCATCCCTCTAACCAGTTTTGTATAGCTCATCAAGTGCAGTAGTATAAAATTGGATAATAAAATGTTGGCTCATCAAATGCAGTCATATAAGGCTGGATGATAAAGTGTTAATGTTAACTTATCAAATATAAGGTTCGATAATAAAATGGTGGCATGGAAGTCAATTGATGTTTTAGATTTCCTAGTATTGTGCTGACAGGGTGTTCTTATGCTTGTTATAACTGAGTTAATCCCAGTCAATTCACATTTCAGTCTGGGGATTTGAAGGCCAAATTGTCCGATGCTGAGAAGGAAAGGGACAAGCTACAAGAAGCTCTGAAAGCTGCCGAATTAGAGAAAACACAGGTAAGCAAAAGGCTATGGGTTTTCTTGCTAGTTGCTGTTTAGTATTGGTTGGTTGTGTGTTGATCATACAGCTTTCTGAGTTTGTGTGGAATGGAGGTGAATTATAAGGAGCTCACATTTCTGCAGTTAATTTGGAAAAGGTAACAATGTACAAAACAAATGTGAAATACCATTTTCAGATTTCCACCTTGTGAGATGTGAAATGCAAACAGTACTAAGTGATTGAATTCAGTTTTTATTTATTTATTTATTTATTTATTTTTGTTATTGAAAACTGAAGTTTTTGATTACATTTCTTGCATTTGGTTTTGATAAAAGTGAACTTTGGTTCCATTGTTTTTACTTGCATTTTATTTTAATTATTTTTTTTTGTAGGACGATGAAGAAATGTGCAGCACAAAGCTAGCCTCATAACTATGGCAGGGTGCTTGATCTAAAGTACATACATATATATCTGGGGGACACCAACTGGGGCTTTCAGATTAATACATATATTACAGCTTTGTGAGTGGATGCAGTTTTCTGCTTTCTTAACAATTTTTGGAAGTCTTTATTTATAGCCAAATATCCACAGCTCGCAAAACAGAATTCAGATCTTTACTGTACAGATTGAAGAAAAATAATTTTTTAAAAAATTATTTCTCAGAAAGTGTCTGAATTTGAAATTTGCAGTGCTGTAGTAATGAAATTTGCACAGATCTCCAGTACAAATAACTGTATCTTTATGCCTGTCTCTGACAGCGTCCTTTGTAATGATATGATTTTGTTTTCCTGCAGCTATCTACATCTTGTTTTGTTGTGTTCTTGTATGTAATATAGTCTGAGGTTTCTATTATAGAGACTTGCCATTATCATTATATTCAAGGATTTTTTTATCATCGCATATATACATATATATGAGTGAAAATTTGGCCTTTACTAATATAGGGGTGCTTCCTTTTTTTTTTTGTCTCTTTAAATGTTTTGTTGTTCGAAAAGCTAAGTAGTTAGAAATTTAATCTATCTTTGGAGTGGATTAGTTGTTCAAGGTTCACATTTGAGGGGTCAGTGCAGGGGACAGAGTGATGTCATTTTCATATTGTTCATATTTGTTGTTGAGATTGGTCTGCCTTGGAGCATGTGTGTCTGGGTGTCTTATTTTATTTATTTATTTTTTTTTTTTTGTGTGTCTTTTTTTTTATTCAAATGTTTTTTTTTTGCATGTAAAGTGAATTAGGTCACTGTGATTGTCTGTTTGTTTGTTTTTGGTTTAATTTATATTATATACCTTGGTTTTCATTGATATTTTATTGTATTGATCTTACAGTGAGATGATTGTGCATATATTTGTTTGTTTGTTTGTTTTTTTACTGACCATGGCAGCATGATTTAAATGTCTGCAGTGTTATCTCCTAATTTGTTTGTATTATTTTGCCCCCCTGCCTGTGTGTGTTTCCCTGTGCTATAGGCCGATAACAAACATGCCAAAGAGCTTAAAGAAGCTGAGGAGAACATCAAAAGACTTGAGCATCAGCTGTCTGAAGCCAATGGTGTAGCTGAGGTATAGTCATTTCAGCACCTTATCTTCTTTAGTGACTGCACCTTTTTCTTTAGTGATTCACCTGTAAGTTCTATACTGACTTTAAAATGCTCTTTTTTCTTTGGACAAACCTTCTTTTCAGTTAACTCGATTGAAAGAATCCTATAGCAATTCATTTACCAATCTTCTTGAACATAAGAAAAAACAGCTCCCTATCATTGTGGAAATTTGAGTGGAAAAATTGTGGCTCAAATTTACCACTCCTTGTTTGCACTTGGCATTACAATAAGAAGAAAACAATTTCTTTCTACCATGAATTTTTCGAAATTTTTCATACGCTAACATGAAGTTAAGAAATTTTTATCCCCCCCCCCCTTACTGTACTTAAGCTACACATCTTTGTCTGGCAAAGGGAGTAATAAAGACTGGTCAAAGAACAATCTTCATTGATGCTTAAAAGAACATTGTCATACATAAACTTAAACTCTTTTCCTTTCTTTCTTTGGTGTAAAGAAGCAAAAAACACCAAAGTTTCTTTTGCTTTAATTTTTCCTTTATATACATAAGAAGGGGTTTTTCATTCTCTTTTGAGAAGATAGTGATGAGGTTTATGCAGATCAAAATCTGGTATTCCCCATTGAAGTCCCAGTTGATGCAGTTGTATGTGGACATGTGAATGTTTGCGTGCTACATTTTTCTTTTCTTTTGCCTTTTTCTCATTTTGTTTTTATAAATTTTGACTAAACTGTATCTGGAATGAACAGATATGGACATTTTTTTGTTGTTGTTTTATTAGCGGTGATGTCGATATTATTTCTTGTCATAGCAAATGCCTTATTTTTTTAAAAATTAATAATTAAAAACAAAAGACAAATTTGTTTTGTATTTGCAGAGGGTATAAAAAGTAAGTTGTAAATGAGTTAGAATGAGTCCCTTAGGATAGTCTAATGCAGATTTGTGATATGGTCTCACACTCACTGAAGTAGAGTTATGGTACATCATGAGTGTGGGGAATGAGAAAAAAAACAACAACTGACAGTCTGTCTATTATTTCTCACAGGATCATTATCAGTTTGTCACTGTATATTGATGGAGTTCTGTTTCAGTAGTACATCCTTTTGGAATTGTTTCTCTTCTTTGTAGCTGTTTTGTGTGGTTATTTATGATTATTAAGAGGAAAGTGTAGGTAATCTTTGCTGTTAAGTTATATAGTGCTGTTATGTGGATTGATGATACAGAAAGATTTCCAGTCAGTGTTTATCTGACAGCCCCTTCTCAACAAAAAAATCTTCCTTGGAAAAGAGAATTCTATTTAAAGAGAAAAAGGGTTCTAATTTAAGTATTGTTTATTATGTGCTTAATTTTTCTTTCATTTAAATATTGTTAATGTAATTTAGAATTTATAGACATGATTTTTTGTTTTTTTTTCATTTGTTGTATGGCATGGCTAGGACTTAATCAAGTCTCTGGGCAAGAAAGAGGGAGAGCTGGCAGGTTTCCAGGACCAGTTGGCAAAGGCTATGGAAGCCATGAACAAGAGTGAGGAGGCTGTGGAGGTAGGTTTCACCTCAAGCTGCATAAATAGATCTTCAAGCAATGGTCAGATGGCTTACCAGTAGTTAGATGTACTAGCGGACACAAAAAAAAAAAAATTTGTCATCTAAAAGGTGGATGCAAAACACCACTGGAGACCTTTATTGCCTGAAACAGTTTTCTTTAGAACAAGTCGTGGAAAGTTAAATGCACTATTAGCATCATGTTTGCTTTTCAGTGTTATTGTCTGTAATATACATGTAGTTAATTGTATCATCATGTTTTAAAATCAATTTGCTTTTCAGTATCATTGTCAATAATCTTCTTATGTTCTTGTTAAAAAGAGGCAGTGAGAGGTAAACTAGAGAGAGTAATTGAGTCTGATAGAGAGAGGTGGAGGAGGAGGGGGGGTAGACCTGTATTGTGGAGTTTGTTTGGAGAAAAGTTGCACTCTTCACATTGTAATCACTGCTGCTGCTTGCTACTTGGTGTGCCTGCAATATATCGTGAGCTAGTTTCTCTGTTGCTCTTACCTCCATTTTATTGCATTTCGAGAAAATTGATGTTTCATGTTTAGCAACTGTTTTTGCACATAGGAGATAGGCCAAACTGATTTTCAAAATCTATCAGTTTGGGAAAGTGATTGGTGAAATAAAATATTATATGGTAGATTTACTATCCCTGTTTCATATGACATATATGTCTCCAACTAGCCCAAAGGTGGAGATAGAGCAATAAATAACTGAGCTCATGATATGTTCTTTTTGAAGTCTAACTGTAGTGGTTGGTCAAGATGACATTTTTTTTTATTCTTTTCATGAACAAATCTCATTTTATTTCAACCTACTTTGGTTTTCTCAGGCTTTACAATCGCAACTGAAAGCTGAGAGAGCTGACTTTGACAAGAAACTGAGGGATCAGGCTATGCATTTCCAGGTATGGAGACTGATTGTGGAGTTAACTTGACCCTATATATAGTATGATTTGAGACATCACTGAAGTAGGAGCTGTTCCATTAACAGGAATACTGTGATAGTGAACGCTAGGAACAAAGTAACACTTGAAAAGCCAAATTTTCTGAAGTTCCAAATTCTGGAAATGTGAACTAAGGCAACATCAGTATTCAGGCTTAGGTTATTTTATTTTTTTTATTTTTTTACAGAAAAGTGTCTTAGCGCTGGCACTTTTAAAAGTAGCCCTTTTGAACAGGCCCAAATGACATTTGCTGTTTGGTGAAAAACTCATATCGTGGAAGTTGCTGGTCCTAATGTGGAGGGATGGGAAGGATTCAGATTTAGAGCCTGTATTTTCTCAGTGACTCAGTGATCCCCTAGGCTTCTTGGAAAGGGAAGCCCGATGTCTAGCCTTCTTGAATAAAGGCCAATATATTTCAGATGTCATGTGTATATACTCTGCAATCTTGGCTGTTAAAAATTGGATGAGGAGTGAGCGGAGATGCCGCTGTCTGGGCAAATTTGCCAAATTCCAACTTTCTACCCACAGAATTTCTTCTCACCAAAAATAACAAACAGTGGTTTACATGCTAAAGTCGAGATAGTTCTACTCTCTTGAGATTAAAAGGCTGCATACGTAATAATAGGAAATCCAATCGCATACTTACCATATCTCTCCTATCCCAGCCATTTTTTCCTTGTCTGTGTTTTCTATTTGAGAACAAGGACAGCAGACAATAGAGCTGAACGCTGTAATGTTTCATATTTGGATTGTTTGAAGATATTGCCCAAGTTCCAGTAATGATGTGCTCGAATTTGATGATACTTGTTACTAGTGTAGAGAGGACAATAAGTTAACTTTAGTATCAGAATTGTTACTTATAGAAAGCATTGTAAGGCAGTGAGAAATATTCTTTTTTTACTTTACAGATTTCCAAAGACAAAATAAACTGAAAAAGAGTAATTTTCAGATTTAGATTGCTTAAATAAGATAAGAAATTTGGTTGAAAGATATAATTTTAACAAATATCTTCTTGTATTAAACCCACTGCATTTGAGAATGTTTTGTAATGAATTGTTGAATGTAATGTAAAGGAAAAATCTTTCTTTTCAGATCTCCATTGACAATAGAGCTGAACCCAATAATGATTTGGATATGCTGAAAAAGCAGATTGCTGATCTTCAGAAACTCATAGCAGTAAGTCATATTACCAATGTAGTGAGAATTTCCATAAAGATACATCAGTCTAATCATATTTCCAACCAACCAGGAAATTGTTTGTTTGTGTTAGGGTTTAACAGCACATCAACATGATTACAACTATATTGTGCCCAACGTGGTGGGTACATTTACACGTCAAAAGGCTGGTAAAAGTTTATCTCAGAGATATCAAACTTCCAACTTTAGTCGCAATTCCGACTTTTTGGTCGTCGCCGACTTTCCTACTTTTGGTCGCTCAACTGCTGACTTTGCTGAATCCACAAGGCAATCGCTGTTTCATAAGAATTTGCGATACAAGTCCCGCACGATGATAGTGAAACGGGAAGTACGAAAGAGTTCTGTTTGTACCTCGGACAATAGTCTGACTGTTGTTTGGCGGCTGTTTGAAGATCGAGGTCGAAGTTCGTAGCACTTAAAAATCCTCACATCCAACAACATGCGGCCGGCTGTTAATGAAAATCAGCACATCAGACAACAACAAATAATGTGCCCCAGATCTTAGAAAGACTTAAGTCAGAAGGCATTTGTTCGCGATCTAGATCTAGAAAATAGATCTAGTCTAGGTCTAGTTATGCTCGATGATTATGATGACATCAGTGCCTGTGGGAGCCTTTTAGTTCTTGGAATTTCCACTAGTTGTATAACTTTATAATCCCATCCCAGGATCTTATAAAAACTTGCAAACTTCTCTCACAGCTGTTAAAACTTCTAGCACGAAAACCCAAGATTTTTAAGCGTCTTACTCTTATGTAACCGAACAGTGCCAGACCATTTTCCGACTTTTTTGTGAAAACAGTTTGACATCCCTGATATTTATACACAAAATGTAATGATGAATGGATGTGGGTTGGGTTGGGTTGGAATTTAACGGCACATCTGCACGATTACGGCTACATTATGCCTAACACAGTGAGTACATTTATGCTTCAGAAAACTGGTCAGAGTAGATATCAATATAAAATACAATACCATACGGACAATGCATGTTACAAGTTAAGAAGGTATATCAAAAAGAGTATATAAATTTGAATAATCATATATTGTAAAGCAAGGTAAAAAGACGGATGTAAATAAATTTGTTGCATCCAGGAGGATCACCACATGCCTATGAAGTTATATGGTCATAATGTGACAATTTACTGTACAGACCAACCTTGCATAAAAAGCTCAGGATGGCCTGCAGCTTTGTTTTGTCAAATAGAGAGTGACTCAAGAAGGGGGCTTCTCGAGCGTCCCTGAAGTCGGCACAATTGTTTAGTATGTGTGTGATGTCATTAACCAGGAGAGAGATCACTGTCCATGTAAAGTTTGAAAAAGCTGGAAGATTTTAGACGGCTTTGTATTCAGCAAAGACAAGTTTTTAGTTGACTATAAGGTTACTGCCACGTCTAAAAAGCTTGATCCTAGAATTTCACAGTTAATTGCTTTTTTTTCTGAAAGAGATAATTTAAAAAAAAAATGTATATGTAAGGGAGATAACCATCCGCAGGAGGTTAAGGGGAGGAGCGCCACATGAATATCGAAAAAAATCGATGTCATAAGGCCTTTTCCACTAAGTGCAGTTTCACCAAGTCTAACCAGTTATCTTGCAGGAAAAACCACTAAAATGCCAAAAAGCATAGTCTAAAACTGATTTTTGAGCTATTTTTCACAAGCAGTGCCCACAAAAAAGCCTCAGATTTGCACAGAAAGACCCAAAATTACCCCTGACAACACTCCCGATAACATCTGACAGAGCGCGCTTATCGCCATGAATTTGGTATCAATGGAACCGGCGACTATTACTCTTTTGCGAGAGTGGAAAAGA
>JBCEWB010815206.1:15865-33702 GCA_039654565.1 Peronia peronii
CAGGTTGTGAAAATGAAGTATTTGTGATCAAAATATCAAAATGCGGTATTTGTTATTTTAAGACACTTTCATCTCTTCTGATATGAGAAAAATAACGATTGGTCCCAGAGATATCTGCTTTATGCTTCAAAACGGCACTAATACGGCACTACCAGAGGACTTTATAGAAAGTTTATGAAAATTCAGTTCCCATTTTATCAAAATAAATGTTGGTTTTGTTGGGTTTTTTTTTTACACTTTTATTTCCTCAGGCTTTTTCTTTCTTTTTTTTTTTTTTTCTGAACCAGTGGACTTCAAATTTTCGATATTATATTCTTTATGGCATGTGTTTCAATAATATGCATTTCTTTTTCTAAATTGCATATATGTTTTCGAAGGAAAATTGTATATTAAGAGGAAAATTGAGAAATACCAAACCGTCAACATACCTATTTATGACAAACATTATATGCTATGGTATATAGAGCTATTTTATTTCTGTACCGAATATCAAATGATTATATTGAATACTTTAGGAGCCTTGGGCTAATAAATCCAGCCTATTGTGAAGAATGAGAAAAAAAATGTTATTTATTTATTTATTTTTCTGAATCCCTTATACTAACAACACTTCAGTCGTTGTTATTAAGTTATTGATGTTTTGATGTATGTTTGTGTGTGTCCTTTTTTTTTTTTAGAAATTCTGGAAGTTGGCCCTCTCATGAAGAAAGGTAAGGAGTAAACCCCTATAAATATTATGCTTATTGGTTGATAAATGATTGTCATAGTGTAGTACAATCTGAAAGAGAAGCTGATAGATAGCAGCTAGTAATATTTCTACTGCAGAGTCACTGAAAAAAGCTATGAATTTTAAGTGAAAAAGAAGCATAATTATACATGCAGAATTTTTATTTTGACATTAACGAAAGATAGGTTATCAATATGATTATAGCAAAATTTTTCGATTTACGTAGAATCTGAGAAAATATGTTAGAAATTAAATAATAATGGAAGAAGATACTCCAAAATCTTGATTTCTTTAAATGTAATGAACAGGAGTGTTGCTTTACACTGACTGATGATTCTGCAAATTTATTAGGTACAACGATGATAGTCTGATTGTGGCAAAGTTTCTTGAGTCTGCTGTGCTCAAATAAATTTGTCAGTTACCAATCTGTAAGTGATGAACTGAACGGCATAGAAAACAAGGAGGAATAAAGTAGTTGGGGAGAGATTGAAACAAGAGTTACGAGATAATTGCAACAATCCCCAAGCACTAGTGCCCCGTCTAATTCTGTCTTTATTTTCAGCCATGCTCAACAACGGATGGGTTTAAGAACTGGGTCCATTTGGCCGCCTTTCAAGTGCTGGTGAGAGCGCAAGCAAAAACACAGGCAAGGGTCAACTGGCTTTAATTTTCATCTTTTCCTTCTGGACATGGGACAAAACATCAGATACACAAACACTAAAGCGTTTCAATATCTCCTAGTCGAGCCATTCGTCGGGGAGCCTAGTGTAAAACTGTGGTTCGACAAAGATAATTGGGTGTAGGATTTGTTGACAACGATACTTCTGCTCGTACTTGGAATCCGCTTTTGTATAACCATCGACAAAATAATTCCTTGTCTTGTATATCAATTGTTTCACTTCATTTCTGTTTTTCAGGAAGGATTGTGTAGTGGTCTCGTTATTTCAGGACAATAATTCTGCTTGCATGACATTTATTTCTTCCCAGCTTTGACTGAATAAAACCAGGGTGAATTGTCCGGATAGAGTTATTTGTTGTATTCTAGTTTATATTTTTCTTTCTTCTGTCTTCCTTTATATCTACATTCATTCTCTCACAATGCATTTTAAAGTTTATAATGAGTCATTTCAAATGCATTTAAAATGCCTTAACAAAAAGACATCGTTGGATTACATGAATATAATACTTAATAAGGTATCGAACAAACTTGATTTAATCAGGCAGAAGTAATTTAAACCACCTCATATTGTGAAATGTGGGTTATTTTCAATTCCCAAGACAAATCCTAAGTATTAATTTTTAAACCAGAAAAATACAGATCAACAAATGTTCTTTTTTTTTTTTTTTTTTAAAGGGGATATGCTGGTAAATAAGGTGAAAGTCTTAATTGCATGATAACAGTTTGATTTCACACTATAAACCCACGTGTTTGGATCTAGACTGTTAAGTTAAAACAGACAAACTCAATTTGGCGGCCATATTGGATTTTTTTTTTAACTGTTCCAGTTTTTTTGTCCTAAGACATTCTTTTTACAGATTAGATGATCTGAAATTTGATGTGTTACCAAGTACTCAAATGCAGATCTGTTCGGGACTATTTTTTAAATATCTTAATTCGTTCACATTTCACTGCATATTACTGAACTTTCTTTGATTTTGTAATATGTAATAACTTTGATTTCTTACCTTTCAGGAATACATAGTTTTACTTCTGTACAGAATTCAGAAATACTTTGAACTTTACTGCACTCAAATTCCAGCTTATTTAGTTATAAAACAAGAAAGTTATCGGCATTTATTCCCAAAAATAATCATTTTGAGAAAACAGTGCACAAATTTCAGGAAAAGCAATATAAGGAAAGAAAAATGTATCACAAAAATGGCAAATAAGCTATTTTATAGCTATTTTCATAACAATTTAGTTCTGAAACCCGATAGATTAAAGAATAAGAAAGCCAAAATCAACATAATTAGGTTTTGACAAAAATTTCGATTTACATCATTATTTACCAGCATATGGCCTGAACTGATCTTTTAAATCAGCTTCATTTAGCTTCCGATAATTACTTCAGGCCTGAGAGAAAAGAACTACCAATAGTAGACATTTTAAAAAAGGACAACATTCGAAAAATCAACTATTCTCCGAGAATGCATATGACAAAGAATAAAGTAAGATTCAACTGGGTTAATTAAGCCACTTCTGATTTTAATTTAAATCTGTTATTTTTCATGTACTTCCGTTCTATGCTGCGTGTGGTTTTGAATATGACGTTCAAGTATGCAGATTAAAGAAAAATATGCATCACATCATACCATTATGCTGGTTGTGCTGGTTGGCCATTGTAAACTTGATATGTAGAATTTTAAGATGTGCATAGGATTTTTACTAACTTTAGTTTTAGCGCATGCGCGATATTTTACAAGGAATCACCATATTGCGCATATCAAGTTTTGTACAGACAAATTATGATGTGGGAAAATCGAGGAAGAATGGCGCGCTCTTTAGAATAAGTGAGACTATAAAACAACAACAACAACAACAAGGATAGCAAGGAAAGCTTCCTTGACGTGACTAAAAGAATGGAAACGTAAATCAACATGAAAAATGATATTTTGGAGGATGAAATTGTTAACACATAACAAAGAGAGTCTATATCAATACTGGACTCAGATCGGGCCAAGAGAATATCTTTGCATAAAGTGTCGTAACCTAATAGCAAAAGCTTCAATTGCCAACACTGGAATACCAAATATCATAGAAATAATACAGGGGGAAAAGGGCAATGAAATCATGTTAATAATATAGGTCTGATTCATTCCCATCTAATTAGAATAAAATGGAACAACATTCAACTGATTATTTTGCACAATACATAGGACAAAAAATGAAAAAATATCAGAAAAATACCCAAAGTTACCTAAATAGCAGAAATAGCAACGATTTTCCTAAGTTACTTAGCACAATATGAGTAACAAAGAATAAGAGTTACGTAATAGAAAAAAAAAAGAAAAATTGTTCACTACATTACCACAGCACACACACACACAAAAAACGAATGAAAGAACATTCCACACACACACACACACACACACACACACATAAGCACACTCATACACACACAAACAAATAGCTAACAGCAAATAATACCAAAGAAAAATGGAACAGGGTTCAAAAGATTATTTATCCCAATACAAATAACAAAAATGAAGCAATGTTCCACGCCTCTCTCCATTTTATTCCGTGATTTAATAGTCAAGGTCAGGATGTTCGATGGTGCAGTTGCTTGTCTTGGCTGGTTAGATCAGAACCTTCTCTGGCGGAGACTGGTCTCGGTAATGTCACCATTATAGACTATACTACATTACGTTGTACTGCGTTTATGCATCTTAACTTTTATTTCTTCCGAATTATCTTAGTCTTAGTTTCTTGATAGTGAGATAGTGACAACAATGGCAAAGTTATTGAGAAAACAACAATCCAAACAAAAAAAAAATTCTCTCGAAATGGCAACGATCTGAATTTCCCATACTTAGATCTGTCCCACAGGTTACTCAAGCGCTTAGGGAAAGGTCTTAAAACACGACCAATATACGTTATGGGAATGTAATAGATAGGTATGGACAGAAGACTGTCAGCTTCACAGATCTGTTTGTTCAAGTATTTAAGTACCAATGCCATGAGCACATTAATTTTATTCCTCTCAGTCATAGGTCGATCTAATGAACGGCCAGATCATAGACAAGTCGATGTCTGATCTTTGCCGTTCAGCGTAAAATTTCAATCTGCAGTTGGACGATTGTACTTTTGGACACCAAAAGAGTACATGGTGCGACTTGCTGTATTTTTTGTTAGAGAGCAATTAAATAGTTTCGGTGCAGATACGACTAAACGCGACCGTTTGTTTTTTTTTAATCATTGCAATGAATCTGGCCTATGGACTCATCGAGCGATATCTTGATACAGAGCTGAACTTGAAATCTGGAAATAAAATAAACCTGAATGTATAAGTAGGACGGATAAAGAACAGGTTGAGATGGAACTAATAGGTGAATAGGTTACTGTTTTCTTAACACGTCAGTATCTGGCATTAAAAAAAAATACTTCTTCATTGGCTCAGTCTACATTGACAACCGTCCAAGATTACATCCTTCAAAATTACAGGTAACACTAACATTGCACCAGGCCGCAAAACTTTAATGTAATTCACATTACCCTCTCCCGCCTTCCCCCGCCCTACCTCCCCTGCCCCCTCCCCCCAGACACACACACGCACCCACACATGCACACACACACACACATATCTGTGTATATGAAAGAGAGTCGTATGTAAGATCTTGCGAAAGGAAAATTTTCTGAATGTTTTAGTCACCATCATCCAGGTTCCTTAAACTGTTTCTCGACTTATTGATATGACACACGAATCACACTGTGTCACAAGGCCACCTCATCAACTGACTCCACAAAATACATGATCATTAATATGAAGCAGAAACAATGAACCCAGCCAGAAGAACCGTGAAATTTCAGTGCCCAAAAAATGGATCAATTATTACTTACCAATTATGGAGTTCGTGGCTATCGAAGATTTCTTCATTCGTCGATTTCTTTCTTTCAGGCATATAGTTTTTGTTGTGAAAAGGTGCCCTGAGGATTCCATGATTCCAACATTAAATGGAACCCAACAATATTTATTTTCCGTATACCATAGGCCTATTTTGCTCTTCCAACGCTGAAAGAATGAGATTTTACCTTAGAGGTATTGTTTTTTCATTTCAGGTTTTTTTTTTCTTTCATTTGCCCACAGTGAGTTTACAAATGCTCAAATGATCTTCGCTCCGATTTTTTTTTTTTTTTGGTCAAAGGTAAACTGCTTTCTGTGAGGTTCGACTGGGTCATTTCTTGTAAAACTGTTCAAAGGATGGGTTCTAGAGACCTCATATCTGCTCAAGAATGTTTCATGAAAACCGGGCAAGATGTGATATTTAGCTGTTACTTTCCTGATCTGAAAGTTTTATCATAAACTTTCAGGAAGCCCCGGGAATCGTGACAATGTTCTTCTCGCTGTAATCGATTTCCTTCTTCCCCACTGCCAGTTCTGTTTTGATATGTCTTGGTTTCCCATGACAGTTGCTTTCTTTCTCATTACAGAAGGGTGGTGTTCCGCTTAACGCTAGTTCTTTCTCTTAGGCGTGACTATCAGGTACTTGGCGGTGACAGGGGTGGATCAACTGTAGTTGAATTGTCCTGGTTTGGGAAGACTCTATTCTGATAAATGTAATCTTTGACGTTGGGCAGACCTTTGACTACGCATGCGCTGAGGGCACTGCGGTACAAACTCATGTCAGTGGCATCGTACCTGGAGGGTCAAAAGTCGTCATGACAAAAGTCATGCTGGTGGCAACTGCGGCTATTCTGATTTGATATGATTGTGTGCGTGAATGTGTTGTTGTTGTAGTTATTGTTGTGGTGCTCTTGTTTGTCCGAATAATAGGTGTTGCTCTGTTTTGAAATAATAAATATTGTTTTTGAAGCGTCTGGATGTTGTTCTTGCAGCTGCTGTCGTCGTCATCATGTCATAATATTGCTATTAAATATTTTACTGTATGAATGGCTGGAGGCGATGGTCTGACTGCGTAAGCAATGTTAATAATACGTAATGATAATGATGCTGATCATGTTCTGCCCTTGAAATTCGAACATTTATATATGTGATATGGATGATAAGGATGATGTTGCGATGAAGGACCCAACGGGTTAAAAAAATCCAGCCAGTTCCATCAGCTAATTCAATTATTAACCTATCGATTCTCTGCCTTGTTATTTGTTTCTTTTATTGTATTAAACTAGCTTCAAGCTCACAGTGCGTCTTTAATTTTAAGACATTTCTATGAAATGACGACGATGATGATTAAATTGATAGTGATGATGACCAAGAAGATTGTGACGAAAATGATGTCGAATCAGAGCGTGATGTTTGTTACAATAGTGATACCACATAAAGCACTTGTGACCCTACTGATGAACGGAAAACTGATGAAATAATACTTCATTGAATAAGGATGTGTGATGGTCATTAGAAATCATAAGCTGTAGCATACGCTTCTTTATCTTTGTGTATGGAGAAAAGTATTACAGAATCGTTTAATCTGAAGTGTTTCCGTCTCTACCTACAGGTTCTTCTTCAATGGAATTGCTATTAAGTAGTGCGAGCAATTTCATTCAGTGTGCAACGGTATGTCTTTACCAAATCATTCATGTGTAAAATAAGAACAGCCTAAATTTACCATTCATCAGCATTGGAATCATAGCATTCGACGTTGAAGATTGTCGTGACGCCGTTGAAGCCACCAATGGTAAACAACATGTCATCTATTATCTGTGGAATGGACAATCAAGACGTTTGTATTAATCTGAAATGGATAGGACAGATACAGCAATCCACATGGTTTTATGATGTCTAGCTCTTACTATCAGAATGTTGTTGTCTTTGTACAGCTTTGTTGTTTGGTGTAAGCAAGAAAAAAAAATGGTTCACAGAGCAGGTAAACATGCTTGAATAAAACTGCATACTACAAAGGTATCAAGCTACTAAAAGGAACTCGAAAGTTCATCAGGCTTGTATTTATCAGGCTTGTATTTCAAAGCGAGCCCTTTATGTCTCCTCCAATTTGAAATATAAGAAATCTGTGTCGTTTATCAGGCTTGTATTTCAAAGCGAGCCCTTTATGTCTCCTCCAATTTGAAATATAAGAAATCTGTGTCATAAAAGATCTTTCAAGTCAAAGAAAATTGATCAGAAAACGAAAATAAACACACTCCCCTGGACAATTGTGAATTCAAACATATCGTAGCACAGATTATGCAGTATTGCAGAACGCCCACTCTCGATCAGGCAACATTTGGGCATAAATTTAATTATCGCCTCAGAACACCCCCCTCCCCCCAAACCCCGTCATATTCGTTCGATCCACAGAATCAGAGAGAGGTGACGTCAAATTATTCTGGATCTATAATGTCACGAGTGGATGGGTGGATCTAAATTTAAAAACTACGTAAGGTGTTAATGCCTAAATTAAAAGGTAGTGTGTTCTTTGAAGTGTTGTTTTGTCTCCATTCTTTATGACACCTACTGTCTTTCAGTTGGCACAAGAGCTTGACTTGTTTGTTGATAAACGAGGGCCATGAAGAACTCGGCGGTGGAGGGAAAGCCATTCTCCTCCCGCCGCTTCCCGCGTGGACAGGTAATGTTACTACATATATGTTCCCATTTATTATTTCGGTTTAGTTTAGATTTTTTGTTATCCTTGTCCTTATCTGGGGGAAGGCGTCTATCATAAAACCAATTAAAGATAAAAAATGAAAGCTATGAGCCCAGTTTTCACATTTTGACCACCTTTTACAGTTGTTCCTCAGGGATATGTACGTCTGGGTGGATACCTGCAGACTAGCGTGGATGCTAACAACCCTTGCCGCCGCCCGACATAGGAAATAAAAACAAAAACAGCCGAGATAGCCTGTTTTAAGGCTGAAAAGCTGTAGCAATCATATATGATAAATATCGCCAACTGCGAGATCAGATAATCAGTGCGAAACCCGTTATACACAAACTAAATACCCGACTGTTGTTGCCTTGAAAATTCAGGCGCAAAGATTCTACAGATGCGGATTCGGTCCCAATGGAGGTGGTGGTAGTATAGGTGTTAGTGTGTAAAACACTTCATTATTAATCTGAATCATTCAGGTCACTGAATCATTGAAAGTCAAGCAAGAGATGAAATTAAAGAAAGAAACAGAAAGAAAAAGAGAGATTAAAAAAAGGAAAAATGGGGAAAGAGAGATGTAACAGCCAATACCTGAGCACAGATCAGCATCAACATAATCATATTTTTCCACTCAGCAGACGTATTGTCTTCTTCAAGAAAAATGTTGGGTATCCAAAGGAAACATCTCAGAACTTTGTCTGTCTTTAACTGTTCATTTCCTAGGGTAAAACCATATAACACCCTCTCCTGATAGCCAGAAGGGGCCGCCTTTGTCAAAAAAGAATGTGCTCAGAAAAAAAAAACCGACAAACAACAAAAAACAAACAAACAAACAAACAAAAAGGTTCGCACTCCTTTTGCAGCACAACATCTTAAGACGACACTGGTCTAGCCAATGTCGAAGATATAATAATATCCTATCTAAGCTGACCCTCTGAATCACCTTTCCTCCACCTTCAACGTGAACGACGAAGTTTCTCGACATAACATTATTAAAATGCTGGCTGAGTTGGGCTTAGCATTAATTGTAAAAATCAAGAGACGGTGTAAATATTGTTTATCCTTCTTTTACCCTCCTGTGTGATGTGTGTTCATTTTTATTATAGATCTTTACGCAGTCACAACGATGAATGTTTAGAGGATAGTTTCTAAAGCAGTTATTCCCAACGCTTTTGCGCTCGCGACTTCTATTTAAAAACTTAACTCACGCGACCCTCTTCAACAGTAGCTTAATGTACATTGTATTATCTGTGACTGCACTTGCAGACATACATACACGATCACACAGCACATATACTCACATGCATACAGTTACACCCAATGTCACCTACTGACACTGAACCGCTGTAATACATTTTTTTCCTACTGAAACAAAAACAAAAACAAACAATATGTAAGAGCATAGAATATGTACTTGATGAGTTGAAGTTAATCTTCTCCCAAGCCATTTCCAGCAAGGCTGCTCGACCCCCCTGCCAAGACTTTGCGAGTCCCAATGGGGTCGCGACCCATCGGTTGCGAACCCCTGTTCTAAAGGTTTCCCCTTCCGCAAGCCCACCATCTTTCCGAGAAATGGTGCAGCAAAATGATAATTACAGAGATTTAAGAAAATAATATCACTATCATGTTCCCGTTGGCCAATAGCAATGAAAAGATGTCCCAGTCTTCAAAGCACAAGGTGGCACACGTTCTTGTGACATTTTAGAAGTAGGGGAGATGGAGATAAAACAATCTTCCATGGACTGAGACGATAAAGAAAGTTACGGATTCGTTTGGTACAAAGCATTCGATCTGTGAGTGTTTTTTTTTTTGTCCCAATCTCCACATGGAATCCGTACAATTTAACAAATAAATTGCCATTTAGTCTGGGTCGTTTCTTTATTTGTTTTCAATGATTGTGTTAATGTATATGCGTTTGTGCTTGTGTATGACTGTATTGAGGAAGGTGGTGGGAACGGGGTGTGGATGGAAGGAGGGCATGTATCATCTTCGCAAGCTGATGTCTTTTTTTTCTCAATGAATGTTATTGTTTTGGAGGACTTCAGACAAAAATGTCAAAATGCAGTCAGTAAATAGTAATGTTTAATCTTCTGTTCTCAGTTTTGATTGCTACAAAGAATGTTGACCTCACACGCAATATATGATTTTGATAAACAGACAAACAGTCAAACAGATAGACGAAAGGCCAGGCCGGATGGATGAAAGACGTAATGATATGATGGATGGGTAGGTGGAAAGACGGATAGGCAGAGAGAGTCAACACTGAGCTGTGACTTTTAGCAATATACTCAATGATCAAGCGTTAAGACTACATAACTGTCACAGTATGGGTATGAACAGACCAGAGCTGGCGGTGTACTGGGACGGGATAGGAATGGTGGCTCGCCACTCATATGCTGCACACCTAGGGCAATGGCACTGCGCAGACCGCGACATGGTTGACCGCAAGCTGGCAGGGCACCACTCCCTGGGTTCGGTCGGCTTGGTGCAGTGCAGCATTTTTTCCTAGCACCAGGCAAATGCAACCTCACCGATTCACACGTTTATCTTTCAGTTTTCAAGAACGCAGGCAAGGCATGTATACGATTTTAGTACATACAGGTTTATTTTATACATTTGCATCATTTGAATAAGATATTTGTGGATTTTGATGTCACATATTGCAAAACAATACTTTCTCCAGTTCTCATAACTGTGGTGACCTACTTTCGTAGATTTGGGCCGGCCGTGCCCAACTTTATTTGCTAGTAGTTGTTGTTTTTAACAATATGTATCATTATTCCGTCAAAATAATATAGTATGCAGTGTATTAGCCAGGTTGAAATAATCCCATGAGAGAAAGAGAGAGAGAGAGGGGGGGAGCGAGACAAGAGAGAGAGAGAAGGGGGGGGGGGTAGACGAGAGAGAGAGAGGGAAGATGTATAATTTACTATCGGTACTATGTATGTTGCGTGGGGCAAGTCTGAACATTTTTTTTTGTCATTATGCAATTGCAAACGCTCTAATATTTCATTGTTGTTATTGAAAGCAGAATGGAATCGAACACACTGCTTTTAGCTTACAAGCCAGATAGACAGAAAAAGAGACGGATAGAGAGACAAACAGACATATTAGAATTTGTGGGACATTACATTCCATTTTATGTGCAACTTCAAAATCCATCCATCCATCCACCCAATATATATTATTGCATTAAGATAAGAAGTAAAAAGAAAAGAAAAAAAAACATACATGACATAAGAGGTCAACAACTTTAATCTGAAATATCCAAAATGTTGCCTCGATACATGTAGATGGTCAACTTAAGTGTTTCTGAATGTGCCTTCATGGCAAGCTGAAAAACATTCTTGAAAATATGCACTGGGTACTGATCATTAATTTACTACTCACAACAGAAAATAAGATGACGTAGGCACACATAGTCACACACTGCACACACCAGCCTGATGAACAGACATGCCCAGCACTGGTGCTACGCCATCCCACTAGCCCCGGGCCATCCCCAGTACACCGCCACTTCTGGTCTGTTCACACCCTAATGCATGCCTATAAGGGCTATGACGAAACCTTTGCTTCGCTCTTGTTTTAGGTAGTTCATTTCCTACTATAACAACAAATTATACTGTGCATGCTGCTTACATGAAAGCACATCTGACGTTACGTTGACAAGTTTAAAGATTAACTCATTCACTCCGAAAAGCCGACCACAGCATTTATAGTATGTCAGAATAAGTTTCTCAGTGGGCCTATCTCAGTACGGTATAGACTAATTAATATCTCAAATCTCAGTAACCCACAACAATCATTTATAAGTAACTGTCATGAACTTGCTACGATAGCGGGCCTACTTTTGTTGATCTAGAAGCCATAAAGATATGGCTGAAAGTGAAAGATATCTTCAAGTTTGAGACTCACTCAGATAATTATGCCTTCCTCAGGTAATCATTTTGATTACAGAATGAATCAGCGAAACTTTAAACAAAAAAGGCCACGTCGTTTGCTGAACAGTGGCAACTCGCGCCTTTCAACGAAGTGAACTTGCTCATTCAAAACCATGTCCAACTGCTATGAAGTTCAGAATGATGACGAAAATTACCCAGTATGCTGTGAGCCATTCTCTCTATTGCGAGCTACCAGCTCTTGGCAGTATACCAACAAATCTGGGGTGGGAATATGTGAATGGTTTCCTTGTATTTTATATTTGCTGTAATAATATAGCCTTGACTCTTTCCGGATTCCAGATGATCATGCAGGCTAGAGAAGGTTGCCCTGTGCTGGGCTGAGACCATTCGGGACAGGACCACCCAAGGACCCAGGACTGTTACTGGTTAGACAATAGTGCGCATCAAGCAATTGATCTCCCAATCACTGGGTAGTAGAGATACTGTGATATTGGTCACTGGTAACGGCTATCGATATTGTGCCCTTCATCTAGAGACCTGGTGTCACACCTCCACGCACTCATTGAGTAGAATATGCAACGCCTTATTTAGTCCGGGATCTTGAACAACCCCAGCCGGTCTTGAATAACCCAAATCTGAGGTCTTGAACAGTCCCATAAGAGATCTTGAGCAATCCGATCTAAGGTCTTGAACAGCCTCATCTGAGGTATTGAACAATCCTATCCTTCTGGCCTCCGCTCGAGCGCCAGTATGTGCCACAACAGATGTTAGCCTGTTTCTGTTGGCGGTCTCGTGCATTCTCCAGTCGCGAGCTGTCGAAGTCAACTTGACACCTGCAGTCCTGCACACCTCTTCTTTCCTGTCCGGACTCCGTGCTTAGCATCTACGAGTTGGTGAGGGGAAGGGGGGGTGACACCTTTTTCGTTTTACACTCAGGAGGGGCAGATGTGGTGGCCGCTTTCGTTGCGCTTCGAAACACGAGAGCTCGGAGGCCAAGCCCAGCAAAGGTGCGTTCCGGTCTGTACATTGGTCGGCAGTAGAGCACAGTCCAAGCCGAGCAAGGCCAAGAACGAGCTCCCCCGGCCTACGCAACCTCAGCAAAAACCATCCCGGCGTCGGTGCAAGGCCGCTGTCCACCCCAAATCTAAACACACGGGATGTCACCACCAATAACCCCTGGCGGTACAGGGCGACCCACCTTCGTTTGTATACCAGATTCGGCAGTTATACCCTCCTGTTTTTATTTTTGCTTATCTATATTGGCATCTTTGCTAAAGTTTTCTTTAATATCTGTCTATGTTTTTCGCCCGCTTTTATTTTGAAGATGTTATGCAGGGTGTGGTCTTCTCCCCTGTTTGCCATTAGTTTTAATAGGTCTCCTCTTTCGTTTTTATATTTGGGACATTCTAGCATTATGTGGACCATTGTATTTGTTCTTCCGCATGTATTACATTTAATTCTGTCTGGTGGTAGTTTTGGAGCTCCTATTCTCCCCCTTACTATCTTTTGCGCTATCGGGTTATTATTTTTGCTCTGTATCTGTGGTTTTAATCTAGCTTCTGGGTAGTATTGCCGCGTATAGTCGTTTTTCTGGTCCGTTTCCCATTGATTTTCCAATCTTTTTGAATCTTTTCCGTTATCCTACTTCTTACTTCGCCTTTGCTGAGGCCCGCGTTTATGTCTTAACAGTGTTAAGTTCTTATGCCCTGTTTGTCTAAAATTCTCTATGGCTGTTTTTGCTGTTATTTCCGCCCTATATATAGATGTTTTATCATTTAGTCTTCTTTCTATTTCTTGTTGACTTTTTCTGTTACCATCGTTATTATTATTATCAAATTGATTTTCGAACCAAATTGTTTCTATATAGCAGATAGCGACAACGTATAAGATGAATAGGGATGGGGTAAGTGAGAAAGGAAAGGCAAAGAAGGTGAAAAAAAGCAGTGATAAGGAGGGTAATGAGGCAATAGAAGACTAAAACAGAAAATAAAGAGAGAGGATAGGGGGAGGAACATGACGAAGGAAAAGACAGAGAAAATGAAGGAGAGAGAATTACAGTGAGAAGATGAACCAAAAAAAAAAAAAAAGAGGGCATAGGACGAGAATGAAATGAAATTTAGAGTCTAGGAGGGAAAAAAATGAAATAAAAGAAGACAAACTTGTGGCAGTCAAAATACACTGGAAACAGGAATCATGAAAACTAAGCAGAACGGAGAGAAGAGGGAATAGAAGAGGTCGGGAAAAGAGGAGATAAAGCCTAAAACTAATCATCTATTTTCTTTCGAGTTCAGATTGATCTTTGCCTTGGGTACTCTTATGATGACCTTCACCTCTGCCAGCGTGCCCTGGCTTGTAGTTCCAGCCCTGGCCTTGACCGGGGTTGCCGGAAGTGCCATCCTGCTGACCAATTTGCAAACAGCCAATCTCTTTGGCCGAAAGCGTCACGTGGTGGTCTCGCTCTACGTAGGGGCAGCTTACTCTAATGGCATCATCACACTGCTGATGGAGGTAAGAGTTACATTTTCCTTCTCTTGTGACATTATCTCTGAAGTGGCGAATTCATTTGCTGAGATTATCTGGACATTTAAAATTGCAAAAACTGACCTGACTGTTTACAACGCAATTTTTAACTCTCTCTCGTCTAGATCTAGTCAGTTCCTTTATCATTTGCTTCTTTGTCCTATTGTCCGTCAATATGAAGGTATTCGAAACCATACGTTTCGAGAAATTAATGTTAGTAATTTTCCTACCGTCTTTCGTTACATCGATGAATCATAAAATTTATATAATCATTCCTTGTCCAAGGAATAAGGTATCAAATCTTAGTCTCGAAGGCGAGATCTGGTTATTCTCAGTCACCAGTGTCTGGGTCATTCTCACCTCACGAGTTCTCCTTTCATAAAGACAAGAAAATCTTCTGAAATGCGAGGCTCTCGAAAGACCTGTTTTACTTTAAGGAGGCCTGAATTCATTTTATCATTTTCAATACGAAGCATTTATAAGAACAAAATAAAATAATGAATTCTAGATTTTGTGAACTCACCATGAGTAAGAAATTATGAGATGCCATTATTGAGATGCCTATGTTCATGTAATGGTGGGGTGGGTTTGGGGGGGGGGGGGAGAAAACAGCAAATCACAGCAGGATCAAAATAAAAATTTCATGGTAGCTAGGTATTGTCTGTGTCTGTGTGATTTTGATATCCCCCCAAAAACTGCTTGACATACTCTGATTTCATCTCGAAATTATTGTTTGCTACTGAATGTCTGTGATAGCGTATTAAACAAAAAAGTATGATTCAATCAATCAATCAACCAATCAATGAACCATTCAATCACTCAGTCAATCAATCAATCGATTGATCGATCGGTGAGTCAGTCGATAATCAACCGAGCGATCAATCAGTCAGTCAATTAGTCGATCAACGGATCGATCAATTAATCGATTAACTAATCCATCAGGGCCTCAAATTAATCCCTTGAAATGAAGGCTGCAAACAAATTGTTAATTTTGATTCTGCCCATCCTTAGGTCTTTGTTTCTGTTTTTCCCTCTATCAAATAGCTGTTCCACTTCAATGGGGTGAATGTCCAGACATCCTTCATGTTCCTGACTATAGGGATCGTTCCTATGCTGGTCTCCACTGTGGCCTTCCTGCCCAAGACCCGCGTGCCTTGGCCTCTCCCCGCCGACTACGGCAAACGCCGCAACCAATCACTGGATGAGGCCATGCTACGTAAGCAGAGGGCGTGGCAGAGGCGTATGTCAGGTGGGTAACACTGTCGATATTTTTTATAAAGCAACGCTTCATTTATTACTCATGGCATGACCAATAAGGTTTTTGTTTTGGTCACTCTATACAACTCATTCAGATCTAGATTTAGATCTATTTAACATATCTTTGGGTTGTCCCCATCGGGTTATTTGTTTATTTATTTGTTTCTTTATTTATCATCTATGACAGTTCTTGTAGTTGTTTTAGTAGTTATATCGGTTCTCAGTATGGATTCTTTTCTAAAACTCCTTGGCAAGAGGCTTGGTCACGTCGTAGTGGTGAATATCAGACTGTATAAAAAGACTCAAATTTCAGATCTTTTTGCTAGATGTGGTAGTACATTTTTTCTATCTTTCTTTTTCCTATTTCTGATTTGGCTTCACCAGCTGAATTTAGCATACAAAACACAGACAATTACTTGTACCATCTAAGCAATGAAATTCAATGGCCAATGGCAGGAAAACTCCTGAGGTGGAACAAGACAGGTGACGGTCTTCAGAGGAAGAAGAGTATTTTCCATTAGATGCTTCGGCTTTAACTACCTGACATCTTCTAGAACCCAGGCCACATCGTCACCCACCTTTTTCCTTAAGAACTGTCCGGGATTCGAACCAGTGCCGTTGGCTTCGGTCCAGATTTGTCTTTTAGATGTCAGGCCGAAAATCTCCAGAGCTACAGAAAAGTATTTAAGTTTTATCGCTATAACCATACCCAGAGACTGCCCAGTAGCGATGCATCTTGTTTCCTGGTGCAAGGTGCAGTGACTCCCCGATTGAAAAGAAAAGGAATAGAGTTCCCCCACTATGAACAACAGTTGAGATATCCACTATAATAGGGAAATCTGAAGCGAGTCCTTGCCTTGAGTTAGAATCCATAACGTGTTCTTTAGTTCCAGATAATAGGCTATTGTTTATTATTGTAAATGCTAGTCCGATACGATATATAAAGCACTGTGTTCAATATATGAATATTCATATGACCGTCTGACAATGCAAAAATATCAGAGAATATGGATTTCATTTTTCAAATGTTTTTCAGTGAATTCTAATATTGTTAATATTTTTGTTCTTATATTATATTGTCATTATTACTATTTTCTTCTTATTGTTATTATGTCTACCTATTGTTATTGTTATCATCATCATCATTATTATTGTAGTATTTTAGCAGTAGCAGTAGTAGTAGTAGTAGAAGTAGTAAATTGTTGTTGTTATTATTAGTTAGAAATTGTCATAGGTTCAATTTTTACTTCTGTTTAATTTTTGTCTCTTTCCTTTTCACCCCGGAATGAATTTGGTCTGCTTTGAGCATGAAGAGGGCATTGATTTGATTGATTAATTTATTTATGCCTAGATCTAAGCTTTCTGGCATAGCTGGCCAGTAACACATTCTGTGCTTGTTATTATATACCTATTTAGAAATTATATACCTTTGTTCATTGCTAACATTGATGCTGTTGCTGTTGTAATCGTTGTTGTTGTTAAATATAATATATTCAGTTGCACGATATTTTAACTGCATGCACGACAGTTAGACGTAGATGTGTATGTATCTTTGTCTTGGTCGCAGGGGCTGGAATGGGTAGGGGAGGGGAGGGGGCAAGAAAAAATTCTGGAATCAAACATAAAAAAAAAACAACCTCTATATGCTTCAAAAATAAAATTTAGCATTCATACAGAAATGACAACAGGGAGCTCTTGTTAATCTTACTGGTCTTTATAGAGAGGACAGATGTCTCTTTTGACTTAAAGTAAACTCCTGGAGGACAAACACAAGGAAAATCAAAATTGCCAACTGAGTTTGATGCCAGATGTTTTGCACACCCTGTGTACCAAGAGGACGGAAATAGATGCATCCATTAGGTCATAGTTTTTCCTTAATTTGTTGCCTGCTCTCTATTCTGCAAGACTAAGGCCAGGCCTTATACTATGAATCATACCGTGCAGAATTATTAATCCTGAGTATTTCCGCTGCCTTTATAAATACCTCTGAGCACTTGTAGTATCTAAATTTGAAAATCGGACAAAGGCTGGATAAATTCTATGAGTCTTTTGAACTGGTCTTAGCCCCTTGTGTTCAACCACAGATTAAAAAAAAAAGGAAAAGGAGATTGATAAACAGATAGACAGAGAGACAGACAGATAGACAGAAATATAGATAGATAGATAGA
>JBCEWB010815207.1:0-16267 GCA_039654565.1 Peronia peronii
GTTGTTGTTGTTGTTGTTGTTGTTGTTGTTGTTGTTGTTGTTGTTGTTGTTTACTGAAAGCTATCGTCGAAAAGTTATAGTGTGCTGGAGTTTTTCTTTTCATTTAGTAACTGCTCGTCATCCGACGGGTTTCACCATTGTAATCAAAGATTGTAGACACATTTTTGTTGTTGTATTGTCGTACATTTCAGTAACTTGGTCTTAATAAGTAAGAAGGAAGAGAACTTAACATCATCATGGTCACTGACATATACACCATAATTTTTATGAATTTGTTCTCGGGGTGCAATTTACACAGATGCTTTGACAGTCAAGGCTGGGACGCTCATCAAAATCGATCTCCTGGAAATATGTTGTTTTGGACAGATTTGTTGTAAATCCTTCTATCTGTCTATCAGTCAGTGTCTGCCTGCTTATGTGTCCATTTGTCTGTAAACTTGTTTATTTATTTATCAGGATTACAGTTGTTGTTGCTGTTATTGTATTATTGTTTCAGGGGAGAGGCGACTTGGTGTGCTTGTATATTTTGCACCTTCCATAATTCTTTCTTTTGACGGTAGTTTTTCGTGATAAAGAACCGTCTCTAGAGCAGTACTATCGTGTTTTTGCCGCACATTTAGTTTTTTGTTCCTTTCCCTCTCTCTTCTCTCTCTTTCTTTCTCTCTCCTTCTCTCTCTCCAGCTTCACTCTCAGAATCTCTTTCACTGAAATTCCACGATTTTGAAAGTTAGGGACAATAACACCGTCAATAACTTTGATGTGAATTAGCTGTGCCTTGTCTAATTCATAGCATTGTAGCGTGATGTATCCATCAGATAGGCGCTTCATTTCTTAGGTCACATAACTCTGAGCAGAATCGGAAAGGAATCATCTGTTCAGAAAACTCCAAAGGACGATGCACCGATGCTAGAGAAGGGCGAACATTTCGAAATTGATACTCCCTCTATATTAGTAGCCTTGAAATATGTCTTGTCATATAGTTGACAGGCAAGGAATAGGCTATGACGGAATTCCCGATACTGTTCATTACTTTCCACCTACAAAAAATGACAGTCAGCCGTGAATTAAAAAAACAACATCCAGCAGTGGTTTTCTCTCATTAAGGATAGTGAAAACTAATGGTATGGGTGAACTCACTGAAACGTCACCAACAGTTGTTAGATTCTACGTATGTGTCTTCTGCCTCGAGGCTTTCGCTTAACGGGCGTTACCTGTATCCCGGTAACGAATAGAAAGATCTGGAAAATATCCGGCACTACAATCCAGCCTATCACAAACACCATGCAGATAATTCCAGAGTAGCCAATGGCTTGGAAGGACGGCCTGAAATCTTCGACGCTGATATGACGCCGTCTGTAAGAGGACAGTGATTTCTTGTCCAGTCTTAGCTCATTTTCTATCTGGCTCACTATTTCCCGGCGATTTGACCCAGTGTTGGCCTCTGGCAGACTGATGTGTGAACAGTGACAAGGACACTTTGATGTCTCATTTCCTTGAGCAGGCATTGTAGAATTAGTGTTAGGGCTTTGTGTGGAAACATCAGAGACTCTTCTACAAGATACTCTGTTCTGGTCGAGGATGTAACCGTTGAGGCAAGAACAGTAATAGGAACCAGCAGTATTGGTGCAGTTATATTGGCATGAAGAAAGCCCAGCTTGACATTCGTCCATATCGAAGCAGGACTTGTTGTCCGAACCTAGAGTATATCCGGCGTAGCAATCACACGTGTAGTTACCAAGGACGTTGCTACAGATCTGCTGACAGTCGTATGTTTGGAGTTGACATTCGTCGATATCTTGACATGATATCTGGTCAGGATTCAGGAAATATCCGTCAAAACAATCACAGATGTAACTTCCGATGGTGTTGTTACATTTTTCTTGACAGTTATGCATTTCTTGGGCACATTCGTCAACATCTTGACACGTGACCTGATCTGAGTTCAGTGAATATCCTGTGTAACAATAGCAGGTATAATTTCCTGCGGTGTTATTACATATCTGTTGGCAGTTGTTGTCGTTTTGATTGGAACATTCATCTATGTCCAGGCATGAAATGCCGTCGGTGGATACATTGTACCCCTGATGACAGGAACAGTTGTAGCCACCGTTAGTGTTATGGCACATCTCCTGGCACTGGTGAGTGTTTTGGGTGCACTCGTCTACATCAACACACTCTTGCTCGCCATCGCCTTGTAACTGATATCCCGTCTCACAAGCGCAATTATACGAGCCATCAGTGTTTTTACAGATTTGCTGACAAGGGTTACGAATAGTCGCACATTCGTCCACATCCACACAACTCAGTCCGTCATCAGCCATTTGAAATCCGGTCTGACAAATGTTACCAGCATTTTGCGAGAATTGGTCACAGTCATTCTGATGATCGGGGTATTTACTCTGGCATTGGTCCCTTCCCGAGCACAGGCTGTGGTACAGGGACTTTATACAGGGATAATCTTTTAAGCCAGCATACTGTGGACCCTTCCAGTCTAGTCTCACACAACAGGGCGTGTTTGTGTTCTCACAATTTTCGTTCGGTTCGTTAGGTGCCCAGACGCCATCAGCCAGAGATTCAGTCCGCCACGAATGCTCGTACCACTTGTCTTGGTCATTGTCCGTGGCGACGATGTCCACCCATATCCCGTCCACCTCCATGTTGTTGTCGGACAAGTAGTCATCGATGAAACTGGAAATGTAGAAGTAGTCGTCATTGGTATCAAAGAGAGCGAGCTCAGTGCCAATGCACAGACATCCTTCCCTCGATTCGTTGTCATTGGCCTTAAAGGTAGACAACCAGAACTGTGTGCCGTTGATGCAAAGTGGGATGTAGGCTGTGAAGATGTTACAACAAACGAACATGCCTGCGAGAGTAGAAAGAAAAATGAAAGGGGGGGGGGGGGAGGCAGGGAAGAGAATGTTAGTGGATAGAATGGCTAGACACCTCATAATGTCAAGCCAGAACGCTTGCAAAACGACGGGTATACAGCAATATAGAAACAATCATCTACATGAAATTACCATACGGATTTATCATCATGACAATGTCTATCAGTTCTTGTACTGTAAATCTGATAGTCCATTCAGAGTCAAATAACGCAAGTAATCTTACAATATCATATCACTAGAAAGACATATCAAACTGCACAACCTTCAATTTTCACCGTTTCCGTTTTGCTGGTTTGTTTTCTGTTTTGTCATTTGGATCTTTTGACTTTCTTTTAAATCAGAGATTTAAAAAATAGAAAAACTGCGGTTTCGGAAAATAAGTTGAATTACACCAACAGCCGAAACGATGTTGAAATACACTCTCCACGGGACTGGTTCGGAAAGGAAGCTTTTATTGACATTTTCAGTGTTACTGCCATGAAAAAAAAATGAAAGCTGTGTTTGCTGGGATATTGTCTGAAAGATTACTCCTACCATTTGATTCTCATCCGACAGGGTTGTACCATTTTTGTTCCCACAACAACAACTATTTGACGTGGTGCTGCTTCTTTGCCCACTACAACAATAGCTACAGCTGCAACAAGTACGGCCACAATTCCTATGTCTTTCACCCTATTGCTTGCACTTCGAGAATGTTTAAGTGCTATTTTTCACATCACCACATGAAAAATTGGAAAGTTCAGTTTGCCTTCGACGTGCCTAGGTAGAGGAAAGTATTCAAAGTATCAAAGTAGTGAAACTTAAAACTTGGAAACAGAACTGTACGGGACGAGTGAGTTTCATCTGAAATGGAGGAAAGTAAATATGTCTTTGACTTTTGATAAGTTTCTGAAGCAAGCAATCCTTTTTCTAATCAATTTTTGGTCAATCAAACCATTCTTTAACTCTGAGTTACATGTGTATCAGGTCCATCTGTTTAATGATTCAGTATTTGATATGAACATTTAGAGCAGATTGTCAGCTGTACAATTTTAGTGCTAACCAGTGGACACTTTGTTAATCTCTGCGTGAAGAAAGGTCTGGCCACGTAGGAGTTGAAATCACAATATCAAGAGTGAAGTAAAGTATGGGGACTTCTCAATAACATGTAAAGTTCAGGGAAACTTATTCCTCTTTTCTTAATGTTTGTTGTTACAATATTTGGCTGTATAATAGAAACCCCTACTGCACTAACTGTGAACCGTACAATGGATTCCACACTGTAAACAAAGTGATCAAGTGCCTCCCATCACGTAACAACTCGCAATGTTAAACAAACGTAGTGGTCACTACCATACATGAGCACTGCCGAATTCAGAGCGAGTCCATTACGCAAGGTTACTTTCTGAACTTTACTAAACCCGCTGAACATATGATATGTCAATGGAAGATCTTTTTGACCAGCCCTATTACTTTACTTGCTAGACACAGGGGATGTTGAACAAGCAGTGTAGAGAGGGAAGAAAAAACATTTTCGTGTTCTTTACTTGAAACGTACATCATGATTTTTTTTTTTAAATCGTAATATAACGAAAATGTTTTCTTCTTACTGTAATTTTTTTTTAATCAATCTTTCAAATGACAAAAAAATAAAGTGATCTTTTTTTCTTCTTTACATTGCTTGTTAGTACTTGTATCTGGCAAACGGAAGTAAGAGGGTATTTCAAAACGATCTCCCACTGAGTTTTAGGAGCCGTTAGTTTTCTCACCTTTATCAATCATAGATTGTGAGAATCTTTCCTATTTGTAATATTATCTCTCAATCATTGACTCATGTCAAGATGCCTTTTTAAGTGCACTAGTATATTATCTTAGTATAAAATTGGTATAATGATAATCACTTCCCATTCTCCCAGCCTGCTAAGATTGATATCGGAACACATCAGCAAATCTATCATGGTATAAAAATGGATCTCAGACAAATATTCCCCCAAAACTGAGAATAGTGAAATAAAGACGATATGGCCATTAAACGAGGTACAAGAACCTTAATCAAACAGTACTGTGGGGAATAGTGAATGGAAAGCGAACAATTAGTACGCATCAAGAGAAAAGATGGACCGACAACTTTCAGGAATGGACAAAGAAAGTATACGGAGACTGAGACCCCAGTCCGCAACCTCGACGGATGGAAAAGATGGGTGCCCTGAGCTACCCTGAGGATTTCAGACGTTGTCGGAGCTAGTAAGAAAAAGAAAATGATATACTCACTGGGTACGGCGATACAAATCAGAGGTGTCCACTTCATCATTGTTCTTTTACATAGATGTAGACTGACTTGTTATGTATGCTGCATGAACAGGGTAAGATTACTGAAAGAGTACGTGTCTTCCCTTGATCGCGGACACCCTTTCTGTCTCAGGAACTGCCAGTTTTCTTCCTAGTAATCATAGAAGCGCCTTCTTAGAGTGATAAATCATGCACGAATTCAGAGACTGATTTTAGACACTGTATATTTTGTACATGGAAAGGTTGGAACCGATTGTTAAAGATACAGCGACTTCTGCCTCAGGGAAATGTAGATGACAAATTTTACCGGCCTCGAACAAAAGGGTTTTACCTTTGTGAAGGAGACGTCACTATGGTTACGACCACATGTGTTGGAAGTTAGAGGAGAAACAAATCTGTCCCAGGAATAAGAACAAAGCATAATCTAGCAATGCAGCGTTTACCCCAGGCATCCCAATGGAGTGATAGATCAACAGTGCAGTCAGCTCAAGCTGTCTTCTCCTGCTTGCTGGCCATTTCTCCCTCTCTTTGTTCAGTAAATGTGCAGGGATTTGTTTGCTCCTTTGTTTTACGGCTTAAACAAAATTTGAACTTGTTTTTTGTCCCAGACTTCTTGGTCAGTGTAAACTTGGGGAAAATAGCATTACTTAACTTTATTTTGTACGGAGCAAACTTTGCTTACTCAATTTGTATTTGTCGAATTTTTAAGCAGCATTGTTACATTGTACCTTGTTTTTTGTTGTTGTTGTTGTTTTTTTTAATCTCTATAACATTCAACTTCCAAGTCCGAATTTTTATCGATATTTTCTTTCGACTTTTTTGGGCAAACAGTTATCTGCTTTGTTAGTGAGGCGTTCTTTTTCAAATTTTCGATCTTTTGGAGGGACGTGAAGTACAAGATATTCGTTTAAAGAAGGAAAAAATGATTTTTTTTTATTTTAAGGTCCTGAATAGGAAATTCTGAAAAATTCATGATATGATTGATATGATGGAAATGTTTTCATGTTATTATGATTTTTTTTTTTTTTTTAAATTTTTGTTCAACATGTTAAATGAAATGTATATTTTTTAACTTCATGATGCCTCCAGCAAAGGAGAATAACCTGGCTAATGATAGAAATGGCTGCTTGTGTTGTGGGAATGTGAGAGTTGTTTTATTGCCACCGTGCCAAATGTGTCCAGTATCGGTCCGAGATATTCTAACAGTCATTGGAGTTCCCGCTTGCTGTAATATCAAGTTCAAACGCCAATAGATCTGCTTCTGAGGCGAATGAAAGAATTAAGGCAGATGAATGAATATACTGGTTTCTTTGCACTCTTCATTTTCTCGCTCCATCTGTCCTTATTTGTCTCTCTCTCTCTCTCTTTTTTTTTCATTTTTCGTTCAGGACAGTACCATCCGCATACCATCATGCTTTGTTGCTAGCATGTTTGATTGATTGAATGGTTGATGTCCTTCTTTTAGCAGCTATCTGAGAGCGTTTGGCAGTTTGACATTTCACTGTTTTGTTTTGTGATCATTTGTGTATCATTTCCGTCTTCAGCCAGCCGTGGCCTTTCTCTGTTCTCGTATGTGATATCTGCTTCCACTTTGTTCTGTTCAAAATGATTATGAAATTAAACTTCCTAATTTACAGGTTACAAGAAGAAACGTTGAGCCGTTCCTTGAATTTTGCTTGTCTTTTTTTGACATAAAATGTTAATATATATTACCTGTAGAGGAGCAGTTATTTTAAAATGTTTACAGGTATCTGTGGTGCAGAGAGCATTCCATCATCATTCCTAATCTTTACCATGAACTTTCTATCAACATAGAATGTCAATAATTGTCCATGTGCATAACTTGTCTTTCTGATTCGATACAACATTCCTCTATTTTTTTTTTAATATGTCCATAGAAATGTGGATTGTTTTTGACCTGCTCTGTAGCTTTCTGTTGTGGAAAAAGCTGTGTTACTTTCCTACTTGTCATTTAAAAGATCAATCGCATAAAAATTGGATAACATTATTACGGTAAGAAAAAAAAATTCCTTACACAATGCATGTTTCGGAATTTCTCATGATGTACGTTTCAAGCAAAAAATGCAACAGTTTTTGGGTTTGTTTTTTTTCTTCTTTACAATGTCCTTTCGACACCCCTTTTATGTGGCAAAGGGAGGTGATAGGGCTGGTTAAAAAGATGCATTACTGGAGTGCCAGGTGACAGTTGGTCATACTAAAGAAATAACGACATATACTTAGGTGCACTTACTCTAAAATGAATTTTGGCGTACTGTCTTGTAATCTGTTTTACAAGTAATTTGATACAGCGTGTCATAGGAGAGAGGGGAAGGGAGGGGAGGGGGGAAGGATTTCGCCGTGAGCGACGAATTAGTCATCTGTTTCTCCATAAAAAAAAAAAAAACCTACGTCGCGGATTCGAATCCTACTGGGAGATAGCAACGATTAGAATCTGCCTGCGTTTATTTTCATTGACTCACCGGTCCCCTGACCTCTCGGGTAGAAAAGTGCGACTTCTAGCCTTTTTGGATAAGGGCGAATATGGTTTTTTTTTTGGAGGTCCCGTGTATACATGACGCACGTTTGAGAACGCTTGGCAATTGAAATGGGACGAAAATTCCCAAAATTTCGAAATTCCAAATTTCTGCCCACAAAAATTCTTTTGTTCAAACAGGGCGTGCACTTAAAGCCGAGATAATCCTACCCTCTCAGGATTTAAAATTCTTTTTTTTTTTTAATTTTATAAGCTGCTTAAGAAGTAATTCAGATACCGCGTGTCTTGATGGAGTTTGTTGAACGAGATCGCCCGCTTGGCACATCAAGGGTTGACTAAATCGACGGCAGATAACACGTTATGTTCTAAACTCGCCTCTCAGCTACCTGTGGACGGCTATGTCCGCGAACAGCAACAGTGTGTCGTTTACAAAGTGCAAGCACAACTTAATGAACTATTTTGCCCGTCAGCCAAACTACTTTGCCAATTGCAAGAGGTAGTAAAACAAGCATTGCAAAAAAAAAAAAAAAAAATACCCTTTGTCTTGTTCTTGGAAACGTGAGTAAGGGAAAATGCTGAAAAATTCACCATGTGATCAAAACATTTATTTTCTCTCATTGTGATAATTTTTGTTCACAATTTTCTGCATTACATGTTTCAGATTATAGAGAGAGAGAGAGAAAAAAAAGGGGTTTTCCCCCTTCTTTGCAAGGCATGGATTATATCGCTTGTACTTAGCAAAGAGATTTAATTTTAGCTGGCTGAAAAAAGAAAAAGGCTCATTAAACAAACGCTCGTGTTTCTTTACATTTCGTGCCGCCAGCATTGTCCAGCTGTTACAAGTGCACTACACTGCCAATGTTTCCTGGTTAAGGGCACAATAGCTGGCCACGGCTAGAGGCAATCAGAGACTAGCAAATCGGTACTTGTTTACATGTCAATGGAAAAAGTTCCCCAACCCCCCCCCCCCTCTCCCACCCCCACCCCCGCCGTATTTGCTCCCTGTCTGTATTAAATGGACGCTTACTTTGTCTAGTATCAAGTTAACCCCATGGATGTGGTACCCTGGACAACGGATGCTGACATATGCTATAAAAGGAACGTGGCGTTATTAACAGTGTTTCTGACGAGTTGACACTGACAGTTTGCGCAGTGAGAATTGATGAAGAATTGAGACTGAAAACTTTTGTTGATTAATTTATGGCCCCCCCCCCCCCCAAAAAAAAAGAAAGGAAAGGGGGTGGGGACAAAGTTGGGTTGGGGAGGGAAAGGGGAGGTGGGGGCGGGGAGGGGAATAAGAAATGAGAGGGATGGTTGTTGTGAAGTTGGTGGTCTGAGTGTGTTGGTGGAGTAAGACAAGAACGGGGATATGAAATATGCACAGATGTACTTACTAGCCCGTGGGCGTTTGTCAGTAAAAATTATAGGGACTTAAAGTAGTAGAAGGAAAGGAATGAGAGATCGCAGGGGGGCGGAAAAATATGTGTATATAGAGATGACGGGGCGGGGGAAGGGGATGATATCGTATGAGGAAGAAAGAAAAGAAAATTTAGAAAAGACTTTTTTATTTATTGCTCAGTTCGTTTTATAATTTGGCTGTGGCATAGATCAGTTGATGAACATTCCTCTTGGCGAACCGACATCGTTGAGAGGTGACCTATACATGTATAACGCATAAACAAGCCATATAGTGATTTATTCTCTTGCTGAAATGATTTTGCTGGTGATGAACATATAAACTTGTGAGAATATGCGCAAGTAAAATAAATTTATTAATTTGTCCTCAAATGTAATACATGAAACATTATATAATCCATGCCATTAATTCATAACTATCAGAATTTTAAACGTTTTTGTTCCTGAAATGCTAGCAAAATTTAATCCTGTCTCGATCAGTCGACCACCAACTGCCTTGAAAAGAAAGACATCAGGGGAGATTGCACAAACAAACATGAAATAAATTATAGAACACTATTGCTATTTTGTTTAGGGTTTTTTGCCAAAGTGCGCATGTGTTTGCACAATTTAACAGTGAGCCTTTTGGATGACAATGGTAGACTGGTCCTATGTGGGTAATTGTAGAGGTTATGCATTGAAAACATCAATGTATTTATTACAAATGAGTAGTTTAGATAATTAAGATAAACGGTATCCAGAATGCGCAGAGAATGTGCATTGAAAATATGGTCATTTGTCAAGTACTTCGATCAAGAGGAAGCGGCAATGAAGGAAACCAACTGAGGAACTGAACAGAAAACTCAGTGTCAAATTCATTCAATCAAGAGACGTTTGGATGAATCGTGGTATCTACATTCATGATGATATAGACAAGACACATTTTGTAATTTATATAGCATCAATGCTTATCTCAGGTGATCGTGAGAAAGTGACATTTATCGAAAACTGCAGAGGATACGCATGAAGAAAAAAAGCACAACAATATGTCATCGTAATATTGATTCTCCTCCTTATATTGCCTTAGCAATATAAGTGTTGCATTGGCGAGTCTTTAAACATCTAGATTACCATGACTACTGAGGTAGCAGCCTCTCATAGCTGCCAACCACCTCCAATAGCCATGGAATATGCCTTTGGTACCTATATGATATACATTGAAATTTGTATACTTATTCACCCTGATAGTGATTCTTCTTCCTATATCGTCGTAGTAATATAAACATAGCATTGGTGAGTATTTGAGCATCTAAGATGACCGTGACTAATACAATGGCAGCCAAAGGTAATAACCATCCGCATCCGATAGCCATAGCGGAAGGACGGTGGTCAGCGACGCTGCTGAGAGTCCGTTTGTATGAGGACAGCAGTTGTTTGGCAAGAAGCAAATTGTCCTTTATATCCTGTCTCAGTTTGTCTATACTCGTCTCGTTCTCGGCTTGTGTGGAACAGTGACAGGGGCACTGTCTGATGGAAAACGTTGCCTTCTGACAGGAGAATCCGTCTTCTCTCAACACATAGCCATCGTGACATCCACAATGAAATGAACCGATAGTATTATTACATATTTGGTCACAGAAAGGCCTGCTTGTATTACATCCACTCGCATCTGAGCAAGAACTATGATTTTGAACGCACTCGTTTATGTCTATGCAGTTGGAGCCGTCTTCGTGAAGAGTATAGCCTTCATAACAGCTGCAATAGAAATTGCCCTCTGTATTGGAACAGGTTTGTTGGCAAAGTGTGGAGTTTTTGCATTCATCAATGTCAGTGCATATTGTGTCATCCTCTGAGAAAGAATAGCCAGCTTCACACTCACATCCAGCTTTGCAATCACAGTAATAACTTCCAGCAGTGTTGACACAGGTTTCTTGACACATTGTGAGATTGAGACATTCATCAATATCAGTGCATGCTTTGTTATCTTCTGATAAAGTATAACCAGCTTCACAATCACAATGATAACTTCCAGGTGTGTTCACACAAATATGTTGGCACAGCGAGGTTCCCAGGCATTCATCAATATCAATGCATGCTTCGTTGTTTTCCGGCAAAGTATAACCGACTGGGCAATTATTGCAACGCTCTGGATTTCTGTCGCATTCATTAATAGCTGTGCAGGAAATTCGGTCGGATCCCAGCGCGTAGCCTTCCATACAATCGCACAGGTAGCTCCCGTCTGTGTTTTGGCAGATTTGTTGGCACGGCGGTGTATCCAGACATTCATCAATGTCTTGGCAGTGGCGCTCATTATCAGAGAGAACGTAGCCACTGCGACAGCCACAGTGGTAACTGCCATCTGTGTTGTTACAGGTTTGTTGGCAGAAGTTATCAGACGAGCATTCATCCTCATCGAGGCAACGACGAAGGTCCTCAGAAAGCATATAGCCCTCTTGACAATCGCACAGATAACTGCCTTCAGTGTTAACACAGATTTGTTGGCAGGTGTCCGATAATAGACATTCATCTATGTCTTCACAGAGATGATTATCATCAGACAGAGTGAACCCAGTATAGCAAGTGCATTCATAGCTTCCTTCTGTGTTGTTGCAAGTGTGTTGACATGGGTTGTTTGTGAGACATTCGTTGACATCTTGGCAGAGATGAGGATCTGTAGAGAGCTGGAAGCCTAAGTTACAGTCACACCGGTAACTGCCGTGTATGTTCTGGCAGTCATGTTGACACAAGGTAGTGTTCACGCATTCGTCGATGTCGTCACAGTCCTTAAGATTATCGCTAAGGATGTATCCAGATCCACACGAACAGACAAAGGAGCCACGAGTGTTGGTGCAGTATTGTTGACAAGAGTTTTTCAGCGCGTCCGCACATTCGTCTGTATCTTGACACTCGACGCCATCAGACGCTAGTGCGTAACCAATTTGGCAATCGCATTTATACCCTAACTCCACGTTTACGCACACCTGGGCACATTCCGCCACGTCTTCCTCGCATTCGTTTCGATCTTTACAAAGAAACTGGTACTTTTTTTTCTCACATTTCTCATCACCCACACCGCGGTAATCTCCACTTTTCTGCCATTTCATTCTGGCGCAGCATTGTCCAGTTGGCCCTTGACAACTGCTGTTGGGGTCTCCGGCATACCAGACTTCGGAACCGACAGCTTCTGTTTTCCACGAAAGTTCGTAAACCTCAATGCCATCTTCCTGTTTGTCATCGTGGTGAACGTCCTTGGCGGTTTTCTGGACATCAATCCAAATGTCCGTGGGTATCATAGCCTGCTCTGGCAAGTACGTATTCATGTAATCGACAAAGTCTGAATACTCGGCCTGGTCGTAAAACAAAGTCAGCTGGGCGGAGATGCTCTGGCATTCCTCAACTGCCGTATTGAAGTTCTCTGTACTTGTGGACAGCCAGTAGGTTTGTTTAGTGCTGTCCAATGTTATGTTCAAGAAGTTGTCTGGTGGCGCGTACTGACCTGGTGGGAGAGCTAAGGATTGACAGTATGGCGTCGATGACAAAATCAAGAGAAGCACAGCCAGGATTGCGGAGAAAGTAAACCATGGTCTCCAGATCCATGGCACACAGCCCAAAATGGTCATCATTCCTGTGGGTAAGGGAAGAAAAAATGAGGGGGAGGGAAAGGGAAAGTTTGCTTAGCGGTTATTGAGAATGCGATTTTATGTCACATCAGTGAGAGCAATTAAAAAAAAGGCGAGGATGGAGCAAAAAGGTCTATAGTCCATACTAATGCTTTAATTTGATCGAAATACAGAACAAAGAAATTAATAACAATAATAATCCTGGTGGAGGTTATAAGACGTATATAGAACGTAACGTACAACGTTGGGAAAAAAAGGCAGCATCTTGCTTTTTTTTTCTGTCATTTCTACGACTTGGCCAAGTTGTTATTAATTTCTTTGTTTTGTATTTCGATCAAATTAAAGCATTAGTATGGACTATAGACCTTTTTGCTGCATCCTCGCCCTTTTTTTTCATTGCTCTCACTGATGGGACATAAAAATCGCCAATGTTGTATCTGAGAAAGAAGATTTTAACTGCCCTTGGGCGTAAAGAGATAGGGCGATCTTGGTTGGTTGTGTGAGAAATAATTATCATTTTAGATTTTAAGATCAAAATACAAATCTTGAACGAGTTCTGTAAACGTAGTCACAGGAACACAGTGATTTAACTTGAATGATTAAATGTATAATGGAACTGAAATTACTGAGAACAGCAATGTAGAGAACATGGTTACTGTGAACAGTTGCAATCTCGGCGCACAAATCCCATGAAAAACTGCTGTTTATTGCTATTCTGGATTAAAATATCAAATGATTGAAAAAGAACAGAAAAAAGAGAATGGAAATAAGTATCAGATGCAAGTCTTCAATTCAAAAACATCCCTTGGAGAATTCATTTTTTTTAAAAATCCATTCAGTGAATTATGATAGAAAAACCATACCGAAACAGTGGTCGTTGTCAAGCAATGCAGTTCTCCAGCGCAAGTCCAAGTTGTTTACGTCCATAAGTTGGTCAGTTTGTCTTGGCTGCAATATCTTTCCAAGCTCCACAAAAACTCCATTCACACATCGTGTGACAAAAACTGGAGTGTCACATGTGCCTGCACTTGTCAGTCCCTCAGCATCATTCTGTCAACTGATTGGTCTTTGCATGTCCAGTTTCACATTAGAAGATAGTTTGTCCGGACATCGTTTAAGCATTGACTTTCTCTTCAAAAAGTTTTTTTTTTTTTTCCCATTGATCATTATTTTTCAGCCATAAGTGACTCAGTTGCATAGCTGTTCCATCCAATGTGTTTTATTTTAGATCCGATGCCCCAATTAACCCAAACGTACCACCAGAACTCCTGGTGTCTCCTCGAATATCCGTGCCTTGTAATGTTTTTAAGTCTTTGTCCAGTTGACAATCACGGTAATGATACCACAATCAGTACTACCACCCCAGGAGAATCTTAAATAAATTAGAAACAAACTAGGGCTGTCACCATTTCATATGTGGACAGATTTAGGTCAGATTTGCTTTGAAAAGTCTTCAGATGTAAGATTTGAACCTGAATCTGCACTAAACAGTATGGTGTGGTATATTCATTTCTTTTTTAAAAGTCACTGTTTCTTGTTGTCTCCCAAAATTCCGTATGCATCAATACATTGGGAATCTACTGTACTAGGCATGATCGGAAGAAAAAAACGGTTGGTTAGCTTTCAAAACATGTTCGTCAGAACGCTGTGTGCACAGTTAACTATAGTTGTTTGATCCCTGCCAACTCTGAGACGTCTGGTAGGGGAATAGTCGGGATATCCCGGATGATCTTTCAAAAAAAAAAGAGAAAGAAAGAAAAAATGGCTGAATGAAATCAAATCAAATACCTAAAGACACAGAAACAAGCCAAAACAGCAAACATTTTGAGTACCGGTAAAGTAAATAATCTAAAACACCAGCATTGAAATGCGCAAGCTTTCCATGCTTAAGTGGCAGGACAATGATTCAAAGTTCTGTATAGATTTTTTAAAATCCTACAAGAATGACGTGGGCTCTCTAATAGTAGAATTTAGAACAAAGGAGTTACGTGGGGATTAGAGATGTTGATGACGTCACTTGATAGCTTGTGAGAAATGGTTTCCATTTACAAATCAGAGAACTCTTAGATTGTGCACAATGGCGGAGCTTCTAGCAAGTCGGAGAGCTCTCAGATTCTGGTCTGTTATGGGGTGCTAACACCTGCTTTAAAAAAAAAATGTGATCATTTCTGAAATGAGCTGATGAAGTAGTGTGAAATTAATTGATTTTATCTTAGAAGCGTTTTCCAACCTTCGTGAAGTAGATTGTCATTCGTTTGGCGTTCTTTCAAAACTGTGGTCCTCATCAAAGGGGGGGGGGGGGGGGGGGGATAGTGAGAATGGTGACAAAAGAGACTCGTCCGCACTATAGCACTGAATTAATGAAAGTGGCCCATTGCACTAAATCCTACAGGTTCACTTGCTAGATAAATATTCAAAGAAATAAATATAATCGATATACACAAGTACTTTCTATATCTATATTGAAACAAAAAGCGAGATCTCACTAAGCGTTGTGGATTAAATTTAAAATCATTTGAATGATTGCGGTGTCAGTGATTGTTGTCACGAACTGTCTCATTTTCTGTCGTTTATTCTTTGTATGTATGTTGTGTGTGTATGTTTCTGGGTTGTGGTGGTGGTGTTTTGCCTCCTGGATTTCTTTCACTTTTCAGTAGATAGGTATTATGTTACCACAGATTTAGGCATTCAAGATATAGATCTAATTGTGTTTTCGTAATAATCAGTGATTTATCCTTCGAAAATTTTGCACGAGGGACATATTCTGCAATAGTCTTAGAGATGCAAACGTTTTTGTTCTTTTTCAAATGGATGTCGAGGCCAATTAGTTGGCTTTCTTATATTATAGACTCTCATTCTCTTCACTCGGGTAGCAAAGATTCGGCCGCGCTTACAAACCAGGAGGAAAAAAACAAAATAAAACAGGATGAACAAAACACAGACAAGAAGAAAGTTCGGTTTCCTACACATACAGATGTTGACTGATTCCTGTGAATCCAGTTTTATGAATAAGGTCTTCTAGCATTGTTGTGTGTGATTTGGTGACGGTTCTCTCTTTGTTCGTTTTTGAAGTCCTCGATGACCGAGATTTCGTGAAGCTTAAACGGCATGATTTGAATGGCTGCTTGCTACTCGGACATTAATACATTATCATAGCATCTTCTGTGTGCGCACTCCAGTAATAGGCCTACACGATCAAGACAAAAGCGTACACACATTCAACTTTTAGAGTGAACACTTGCGTCACATGTGTGCATCGGTAATCTGTTTTCTTGTCTTTACCAAAAAATGTCTATTATTTGTTTTGAAAATATACATATTGTATCACAAACATCACGATGTAGAAACAGGACTTTCGTTTTTAATATTTATATAAATCTGACGAAGATCTTTGTCTTTGACATAATAAACATTTAGAGCAGGACCATAAGTGTACACTATGCACGCGAGCCTATGCACTACCGTAACACAATGGCACATATTTGACTGTGTTCCCTGTTTATTTCAGTGTCAATCCAAAAGGGGGGGGGGGGGGGGGGAGGGGGAGAAACAAAAGATAGTAGTAAGATTTTTCGAACCTTAGGCCAGCCCATTCAGTGCCA
>JBCEWB010815317.1:0-16265 GCA_039654565.1 Peronia peronii
GTCCCTGCAAGGAGCAACGATGCCAAGCAATCGATCAAAAATCAACATCCTCGCCGAGCCTTACAGTACAGGTAGTCACAGTCAAACACGTGCATGTGCGGTACTATTACGATACTTCATGTGTAGACAACCCTAGGTATTGCGCCTATGTTACAATCACTATCTTCTTAGTTCTAGCACTGTGACGATATTCTGTATAGGTCTAGTCAGTATCTACATTGTGCTCGCTCTTTTGCCTGCGGTTGACTAGATTTATTTTATAGACTAGATCTACGTGATGGCTTCCTCTAATCCATCGAAGAGAAAGAAGATGGCTCTTTCCATTGAGTTGAAAATGAAATTGATGCAGGAAATAGACAGAAGTGCGATGTCCAAAAAGGCCATAGCAAAAGTATGGCATTCCCCAAATACAATGACGACGATATGAAAAAATCGGGAACATGTGGAAAAAGCGGCAGCCTCCTCTTCTTTTTTTGTCCCATAGGTCATTCGAGAGTTATTTCCCTTGTTAAAAAAACTGGAAGACGAACTCTCATAAATCGAACCCATTAGGGTGGTCCCAGCAAATTCGATTTATGCAGACTCGACTGTAACTGACTTTGTTCCATCTGTAGGAAGAAAAACTTGTGTTCAGAACTGATCACATTTAGATTTTCCCCCATGTAGTTTAACACAAACATTTATTTATATAAAAGGCTCTAATGGTCAGATTATTGTGGGATATATATGTTAAAATTTTAGTGATCATATTGGGTGGAATCTGTGGATTGTTGAGTAACCTGCATAAGTGAGATAGTGAAGTTAAAAACTATACAGAATGATTCTCATATTATAATGCTTGCTTGTAATTCTGAATTGCTTTTGAACGTTAATTTCAAATTGCCAAAAGTGTGAGTGAAGTAAATTGCATTACTTAATAAATGTATGAAAAGATGAAATGTGAAAGATATGATTAATCATGACTTCTTGTTTTTGAAGTTTATCCATCAGTGGAAATGATTGTGGTTAAAATCATTATATACATGTAATTCAGCATCTGTAAAATATAAATCAGTCTTTTCAGACTGAGTTTATTTATAAATCAGTCTTTTCAGACCGAGTTTATTTATTGATAAGTTTACAATCCAACAAAATGTATCTTTATTCAATTTCAAATGGTGTTATTGATTTCTTTTATGTCCTGTCTCTTCTTTTCTTTTGTTTCTTTATTGGATTACATGTATTTCCCCAGAGAACTGAGAAATATTCCTTCCTTGATATTATATTATTTACAAAATTGTGCATGCCATTAAGTGATTTTACTTCCAAACTCATTTGAACTGGTAGTTTTAAATGATATATAGAGAATTTCTCATGTGCCTTTTGTAAAAATATGTACAGAATACATTTATAAGTATTCTTGTAAATAATCTTATTTTGTTGATGTGATTCATGATGTAAATTGATGTTATTGAACTGTAATTGTAAATTGTGTGTACAAATTACAGATTAAAGTGTTTTGCAAGTGTTTACTGTTTTTCTTCGCTATTTTTTATTTTAAATGTGAAAGGTTATTTAGGCATGTTTGTCATACATGTACATGCATTTCCTTTATTTTCCTTTTTTCAACCATTGAAAAACTGTATTTGTACTGCTTTACATGTGCTTCAGTGTTTTTTTTTTCAAAATGAAGAATTATTATTTATCTTGAATCTTGCAAGGTCAGACTGGTTTGCCACATGCAGACGTTGATAGACAGAGCAGGACATCAGTTATGTGAGGAGGGGCATTGTGAGTTGGCGATGCCGTGTTGCCCAGTATTTAACTTTGCTGTTTACCATTCCGCCATTACCCCAGAACTGTCAGCATAGCCGTGCCTTGTCTCAACACGGTCAACAAACACAAATTTCACTGGTTGTTGTATGGTCTCCATGACCCAGTGCTTAACATTGAATTGTCCCCATTTGACATGGCCAGTGGGCTCTTGTTTAAATTGCTCTGTCAGGGATCTTCAAACACAGACCTATTATTTAAAGTGGAAGCTGAGAAAACGTGCCATTTCTCCCGAGATTTCCTTCAACAGCATGTAAAAGTTGTAGTTTTTATCCTGGTGGACTTAGACTCTCCAACAGTTCCAGTTTCCACCAGCTCTCTGAGTCTGGAGTAGAATATTTAAGTACTCAAAAAATACTAACACCGTACAGAAGCCAGCCAGTACTTTCCTGTAAAATCCCAACTAATAATCTCAGTTTCTCCTCTCTGCCTACACCTAGTCAAAATGTGGCCTCGTATTGTCTTCACCATTCTCGTATTTGTGATGTCATCATCCTGCTATGATTACTACTACTATGACCCCACCATCTGTCAGAACATCCAGCCAGGTTTGTGGGTAAGTAACTTTCAATTATGCATTCCTTTTATAGAATGGGATACCTTTTCCTGGACAAATACAATCTGCAATGTGCAAAATAAGATACTGGAGCAAGCAGTGCCAAATTTTTACTATTGAGAAAAGATAACGAATGGTGAAGGGAAAGAATATATATAATTAATTCTAATTTAAAAAAAAGAAAGAAAGAAAGGAAAACATATTTTCTTGTATGTTATCTAGGGTAAGAGCTGTGATGCTGTAGCTGTCACTTTTTTTTTCTTTCTCTACAAGGAGCTTCTAAATTCAGATAGATGCAGGACCAGAGCTAAAAGTCAGACAATTTTTTTTTTTATGGCGCGAGGGGAAATGGAGAGGAGCGGAGCAAATGGTGTAATAATTCCAATATTCTTTTTCCCAACTAATCTAATCCAACCATTGGCTGATTACATCAAAAATAGTTACCCCTACTTTTATATTCTTGTTGGTAAAGATCACTAAATTGTGAAACAACAGACTAAATTTGTAACTTTTGTTTCCAATGAAATTGATAATTTCCAGGAGTACATTTTGACCATCTAAAGCTCAGAGTGACTTATTTGATTCATGATAAGGAATGGCTTCAAAAGACTGAAAGCTAAGACCATACTACATATTATGTACAGGGAATTAATTTGAGGGTGAAGGCTTGTAATGCAAATCAATATTCGATTAGCACATATGATCTGGAAAAAAAAAGAGAGAGAGAGAATCGGATGTCCTAGAACAGTGACCTACTATTATTTAGTTTTAAAAGCTAGTCCTGGGCTTTGAGTGTTAAAGTGCCAAATGAACATAACTGTATTACAATTTGAGATGTTCATAACAACAAAGTTGACAATATTGTCTTATTTGCAATGGAGAAGTCACCTGTTGTCTCACTTTATCTTTGCTGATTAATATGCATGCACTAATTAGGATAGACAAGAGAGAGAGCTTTTCGGCATGAAAGAGAGAGATGTGCACACTCAAAGTAGGATCAAACAACACAGTCATGCTTAACCATCAGATTATTTAGCAGGCGTAACTGCAAATTCGGACAAAATTTGCAAAATGGAACACAAATGAAAAAATAAATTGTAATTAAATAATCATTTTGATCAGCAAAGTAGCAAACTGTTTCCAAAGTATAATTTAATATTTAGGCCTCATTTTGCTCTCTTGGTTTTGTTCTTCAGGTACGTGATACGGTAGACTGTACCATTGCCCACCAGTGTGGTTTTGACATGGAGGTGATCCAGTCCATCCAATGCAACGCGAGTCAGGTGTGGTCCAAACTGTCCTCAGCCTGTGTTTGGGAATGGGATCCTGATAGAGATGACTGCAATGGCCATCCTCATGTGTCTGTTTTAGGTGAGCATCGATTCTTTTTACACTGTTTTTATCAACACGAGTTACTTCTCTGTTTCTGCCTCTATATCATGAGTATGAAAAAAGACAAATGGGCAGGCAGAGCTCTCTTAAAATTAAAAAAATTTGCCAAAAAACGATATTTCTGCCCTATCTCATCTCCAAATGCAGGAGGTTGAAATGGCGCAAAGATGAACATAACCTATCTCATTACAGGCCTGCCTGTTCTGATATTAATCGCCCTTAATTGAGCAGCCAGGGTTCTGATCGTATGTAACTCTCAAAGAATTCTTCACAAAGAGGATATGTAATGTCTATGAATCTTGTTGCAGCTGATCCAAGGTGCGTGAAGAAAACAGGAAACAACCCCCATCCAGATGATTGCTCTAGGTTCTTGTCATGTGCCAATGGGACCATGATAGCTGAGCAGCGCTGCTCTGATGGAACACTGTACTGGCCCAAAAATGAAACCTGTGAATTTGCTGAATCTGTGGCTCATGATTGTGGTAACAGAAGAATCCCTATGTCTGTTCAAATCTGTAAGTGTTTTTTTTGTCTTATATGCTGTAAGGGTACAAAGCATAATTGACATACATGTACATGTAGTTTAACATTTCCCCAAAGTTTAAACCATTTTGTCTTCAGTTGAAGTTGCAATACATGTTACGTGAAGCTATCTTAAGTTCTGACAGAAACACTCGCAAATTTTCATGTACATGTATTTGGTGAAAGTCGATTTCATCATGTAAGCCTAGGCCTTTAGTACATGTATATGTGAATGGATTTCTAACATTGTAGACGCATCTTTCTAAGTTCTACCAGAGCAACGATGTAGGCTTCTTTTCTCCAGTACATAATACTACATTGTAGAAAATGGAATCGGAATAAATCCATATTTACTCATGGTGTCTAATCTAAAGTACATTGTATGTATTTTGTGCAAAACAATTCCGTTGATAGACCAAATTGTTCAGGCCTGTTCCAATCTTGTTTAATTATCCAATGCAGACATCCATCTATGCCCTTTTGTTTCAGAGTTCGTGACCACATAAGTGACATCTGATATAATGTTGACTTTAATAGAGTAAATCAGCAATCCTCATATATAAAAATCCATGGTACTCTCTCAATCTATTGAATGCAGCTGGCGATAGATGATTGATGTGAGAGGCACAAATGATATTATAAGCTTATTTCATGTGCAACAACTGCGCATGGCACATAATGCTACACAATATACACCCAGTGCATTCCAAAAAACTTTATTTTAAATGTCTTTTTACCATTTATTTCTTTAGTTGAGGATGATCCCTTGTGTCAGCATAATGGCCAAGTACCTGATCCGTCCAGCTGCCGTCACTTCATTCAGTGTTTGCATGGTAAGAAAGTCCAGCGTATTCAGTGTCCTCATGGTACCGCTTTCTCCGGCGACACCCACCAGTGTGAGTGGTATGAGGAAGTGCATTGTGGAAACCGAGTGCTCTAGTCTAAATTTCAGAATTTGACTGAGGCCACTTATGAACAGTGCAGTCTATGCCAATCAGACATTTGACCTTTCAGTTTCATAACTAAGCAGAATTAATCATTTCACTACAGAGAGTGAAACTACCATTAGGCTATTCTATATACAATAAAGTTCCAAGCCCTGAAAACAGAATGAAATGTATGTTGTATTGTTGTATGTTAAATATTTAATTTGTCAAAATATCAGCCAAAAATATTATACCTTATTATTTTTGTTAAGTATTATGTGTGATATTTCAGATTTTTCTCACAAAACACAATATGTATACATATATATATATTTTTATACATATATATATATACATATATATAAGTAAGAAAAAAAAATCACTTTTGCAGAGATCTTTACTGACCATTTCTTTTAAGCTTCCTTGCAGTAACTACAAACCAAGGGCATGTTAGGGATGTATCTCACCATGAAGAACTGTATAGAAATTAAACCTTTCTGAGCCTATTGTGACGTTAGATCTTAATGAGTTAAAATGGACTTTCTCCAATGTTATAATATTTCTAAATGTTCCAGCATGTTCTCTGGCATTAGAGCACTTTGCAGGCAGGAAAAAAGTGACACAAGAGATGTGCAGGAGAAGTCAGTTCAATAGGGAGAAACAAAAGATACCATGCCATTTCTAAGATTGTATGTATTACATGAGGATCCATCATAATAAAAGGATGTTACCTTGTTATTGTACAATAGAAGGCAGTAAGAAACACCAACCTGAGCAGGCTAAATTATGTAACTGTTTAAAAGCATGTGATCAGAATATGACACAGTCATAGTTATGATAAAGACAAATTTTTAATGACATTTTTGCTCCTCATACATGCAAAGTAAAATGTGACGTTGCTATTTTGACATCACAAATAATAGAGAATTTAAATTTTAATGGTTTTACTAACTGTTCAGTAAAAAGTTTATTATTATGAGACACATAAATTGTATCATGACAGCACAATAAGTTTAGGAAATGACACTGATATGGTCATAACCCTTGTCAAATATAAGTGTTCACTCAGTGTTCATTTCCTTCTCTAGTATTTGTAAATTATACTGCTCACAATGTGACAATTCGAAATGCTTTCTTAGATTGAATAAGATTGTCACTGCTTTATATATAATCTAAGTTAGTTTCACTCAAATTATTCAATGTTATGTTGATTGTTCGTGTAATAATCCATCCACAAGGGATGTGGTAATTGCTCTTTTCTTTAATCAATCATGTCTGCAGCACTTAACAGACTTCCATAATATCTGATTTCTCTGTATTTCGTTTCCTTTTTGTCATATAAATAGAGTATGAAGTCTATATAATAAATGCACATAAATGAACTATGATTTCTAACACCAGTTAGCTAAAGCCATCAATTACACAAATGAGGGAAGGCATTTGTTGTGAGATCCCATGATGTGTCTTGAAAATTTGTCACAGGGTTAGAGTACAGGTTGTCATGCAATATCACTGTTATCACTATCAGACTGGAAATTCAGAGAAAATCACATTGATCAAATAATCTTTCATTTAGGTTTGCCAAGTAATTTGACATCACCTGAAAAGTATTTGCTAATGTAAATATCAGCCTTGAGAATAAAAATAGTAATCTTGAGAATAAAGCTGTTTTATAGAAATGAAAACTTGCTTTGATTTAGATTTTTTTTTTCTTTTTCAGACGCCCATAAACAATACAGAGTTTTGCTTATGTGCATGCAATTGATATTCACATTGTACATACAGTATTTCCAGCCACACAGGAATTTGTGTTTTACTAAAATACCATACTGGTATATATTGTTCTGAAAGAATGACTACAGTCGGAACCATTTATAACAGACCGCTTATAACAGGAAATCACTTATAACAGGAGCATCGCTAATACCCATGTCCATTCCTTTGGCATTAGTAAAATATTATCTCATATAGCAATAGTCCATGACAATCAAATCGCTTATAACAAGATACCTATACCGCTAGGTGCACACACATATAGTCTACCTGTACATCTAGCGGTACTTCGAAACTGCGTGAGGTGCATAAGTGGGTCAAGTACACTACGAACATGATTGCTTGACCACTATTATTTCATCTGCTTTGTTCTTTGGGTGTGCCGTAAGGTGGGAAGGGGGTGGGTGGTGGGCAAAGATTTCAGCCAAATTGCTTGAGGAATTGTGAAGAGAGAAAGGTGGCTCATCCATAATTCATATGATAAACAAAACAGGCTGAGGTGGTGGGCCCATGTGGATAAAGAAAGAGCTCACACATGTAGCTCCTAACGTTAGGTAAGATAGACATGGATCTTGTCACACACTGACCACTTGGTCCAGTTAGCCAATCAATAATGATGAATACTGACAAGTGTAGCTGCTTTTGTACACATTTTGCGGTGTTAATATTGCAATGCGTTTCAACTGCTGTACTACATGTATATGACATGATCTAGCTAGATTTATTCCCATTGCATATTTTATCACTTCGATAACTTTCCTATCCCCACACCACCAAAGTGATTACTGCCCATCACCCTAGTCCCATACCAATGCACGCAAAAGATCAGGCACAAAGGGATTAGTACAATAAGAGCAGGGGAGCTGGTGGGTGAGGGTAATATATACCCTTGATCTTTCAGAGCGCTAGGCTAAGTTACTCTCGGTACTATTACTGTTGGGGACAGCGATGGGGAAGAATCGGACACGAAGCCAGTGAAATGTCGTGTGTTAGATATCCACGTGGTCAGTTGCTGTGCAACTATTATTCGGCATGTAATACATAAACATTCTGTGACTTCTATTATAATGAATCATGTTAATATACTATTATCGCCATCACTGTGGTTTTTGCTGAATCACGCAAAAGAACAATCATTCAATGAAGGGAGACTATCCATGAAAAAAAAAATGCCTCCTATAATCAGGCAATAGGCTAGCAATGTTTTATTCCTCTAATTCACTGTATGTCGGAATCGCTTATAACAGGATTTTTCTTTGGTCCCAGCAATCCTGTTTTATCAGGTTTCCCTGTATAAATGTCTGAAAGTTGAATTGAACAGCTTCAAAACATTCATAGATTCCTTTTTCATATTCTTCAGACATGTAAATTGTTTTTGTTTGTAATGTTCATTCATCATTCTCTCCAACATTGTCTAACAAATGTTGCATCTGTGTACGTGGCACTATGGAAAAAAATCAAATTTATCGACTACATGTATTTCGATAAATTAAACACAGCAAAGCTAACATGAACAAACAAGACAAGAATATAGAATATAATGATACATTTTGCATCAGTGAAAAGAAATAAAGAACAAATACAATACTATAAGGCTTAATGATTAATCTCCCAAAGAATACAGAGATGTCTCACAACAATTATAAATTTTTTGTGTTGTTGTGTTTTTTTCAGTATTGGGTGAAAATCAAATGAAATGTGATTTTCAAGAAACATCTCAATGCAATACAATATAAAATGGCTTTTACAAAATTTACCACCAATGGAAAATCTTTTGTACGATTGCTATTTCACAATAACCGAAAAGGCTATTTTGAAACAAAAAATACAACCCTTGGATGCAGTTTAAAATTCACAGAGTACTATTACGCATTATATCTATGATTCAATTACAATCTAACCTCCCTTGGAAGAATTGGAACTGTTTGATCTGGGCTCTGTTCTTTGAGATTGTAGAAAAAAATTGAGTTTGAAATGTCAATACTTCCTGTCAGACTTTTTCATTAAATCTTCATCAACTTCACAAATCAGTGTCCTTTTGAACTGCAGCAATAAATCTGTTCACATATAGTTTGACATGTTTGGTATTGATGAATTCATCAAAAATTACTAGGCCTGGACTTAAAACGATTTATAATCAATCAACTTCAAATATTTTCACTGTTTTTTCGTATGAAACTGAAGAAAGCTTATTGACTTCTCAACACCACACCTCAAGAAACACTTGACAAGCATGACTGGCAAGTTTGTATGATTGAAAAGACAAAGTCAATCCATCCTCTGATACCGTGGTATTCTGGTCATAAATAGTTTCAAATTATAACAGCCTTACACATGCACGTAATACATCACATCCTCACATGTACATCATAACTCAATTAGGGCCATGCACGGCGAGTGATTGGGTGAAATGAGGGAAGGTAGGGCCACACTTGCGCCCCAGGCCTTATCCTTCTGACATTGTGCTGGGCAGTACAACACAATGTGGGTACTTGCCAGCTCACAGATGATTTCTTTGTCTAAAGAAATTGACCTGGTCCCCAAGTCTGATCTTGGTTGCACCTTATTAAAAAAAAAAAAGTGTAATCCGGGAAATGAAAACTTTTCACTGTAAGGACAGATTTCGTATTAGCCCATTGCTTTTCATTTTGAATTGAGAATGATATATTACATTGTAAAATGACCTTCATAAATAACACAATTTTGATACTAAGAGTTTTAATAATAACCATTTTAGAGTGTATATGTATATATATTATATATATATGTATAATAAGAAAATCATTTTCATGAACAAATTTCAAAATACTCAATGACTGTCAATGTGTGGTTACTTTTGCTGCTTATTGACTGATGTAAGACATGACTTGCACATACAAAATAAGATTTAATGGCCAACTTCAAAATAAATAAAACTATCCTGAAAAAAAAGCATTGCAGAAAGACATAGTGCAGGTAAATTGTATCATTATTAGCACACCCTTTCCAAGACTCGATGCATGAGATCTTTATTGCCCTCCATAAATTTTACAACTGTTTAAAAGTAACCCTGACTTTCGCGGTCCTGGCTCGCACATCTGCTATTGTTCATCTGTGTTTGTTTACTGCATTGATCAAATAATATGTCACAATAGCTTTGCTACGTACTTTGACATCACCTGACAAGTACTGCTGATGTAACAATAGAAATCTGTAATAATCTGGATTTAGACTGGCTTATCTGAGAACCCCGACAATGAAGCCACCAGCTTTCATAGAACAGATGAATTGTATCACTACTATCACACCCTATCTGAGATGTCCAACTAGAGATAGTGCATGAATAGTTTTAACAGCCAATGGACACACTCACTTCAGAGTTTTAACACCAGACAAATGCAATACATGTATTAGTGATACAGTTGGCGGAGCAAAAGATAGCAATATCATCATTCCAAATGCTTACCTAACAACTGAAGAACATGAAACCGGTATGGCTTTTGTTGACCAGGTAATACAATAGATAAATATTCTGAGACAAACACATGTAAAACTCTCTTAACCACTTTACTGCTAACAACAGTATAAGGTACGTCCAAAAAAGGCATCTTGTGTGTGGAAGGATCTACATGAAACGTCCAAATAGTCCAATGGTCAACTGCCTACCAACCTATCCCCTTTTCCATGGCCAATGCTTCACATCCACATGCAGAATCTCTTTGATATTTGTGAAGCGCTCATGATTGGCAGATGACTGAGCGATGAGAGCCAGTTGACTCTGCTTGTTCATGTAACAATTAGTAAAACTGAATAACAACTGGGAAAGTACAGGATGGGTGCTGGTTGGCTCGTTCACAGTGCAGGTGGGGGTTAGTGGTTGTCAAGACTGACCGTATCGTTGATATTTTTTAGCACAGGACTGCAAAACTGGCATACCCAATGAAGTGGTTATGAACATATTCTTTTTTTTAGAAGTGCAACCAACATCTGACCCATGATACATCTTTCTACCGTCATGTAATCATATTTCTATACAGCTGACTAACAACAGTTAGTGAGAAGAGGAGAATCCATATCCCAACAAGAAGACATCTTCACCAAATTCATAAACTTTTAGATAATAGAAGAATATCAATTCAAGGAGATGTATTGATGAAAATAGCATACTCTAGTTATGTGACTGGTGATCTTTCCAAGCTGCACCATTCCGCCATCGACACAAAGCATCACTGATAAAACATACCTGAACCCCACTGGTTTACTAATTCATATAACTAAGAAATATTCTAGACCTGCTCTTTATATCTCAGTACATCTGTGTTTTCATAATCATTCAGGGCAGACAGTTTCTGTAAATTTCCAGATCTCAACAGCAGCAGCTTTCTATCTCTTTCCAATCATTTAAGTTCACTCATCCTCTCACAAAGTCAACTTTTTTCCAAGTCTGCCCTCTCCCCTCCCCCTCTTTACTCATATTCTCACACAATCAATTTTCTTCCCAATTCCCCATCCCATCCCACTTTTGCAGGCCCCGCTCCTTGCCTTCCCATTTCCCCACCCTCTCCTAGAAGTATCTCAGGTCAATGTTGTTGTTTCCAGAGTTCAATCCACTCTAAGATTCTATCCAAATTAGACTCCAGTTGGTCCGAAATATCAGATGGCAAGGCATGGACTATCTCCTCTGGGTAGGATTCCTTAGCTCCATCTAGAATGACTTGAAGAATTTCTGCCGATATGTTGGATTCTATTTTCTTCTCATTGTACCCTCTGCAAAACCAAATGGTAAAGCTTTCAATCTTAAGACAGTATAGGTAACTCTAAGATCTTTAGCATCATCTCTACAATCCCTTTTTAAATCATTCTGATCGATGAAAAAAAAAAAAGCTAAGAAAAGAAAAAGAAGGAAACAGAAGTGGTCTATTTACTCAAGAGATATTACTATCATAGCTGATGAGGGTATCCTGAAAGACAAAAACAGTACTTGCAAACTTGACTTCAAATATTACAAGTACATGTAATCATCCTTATCATCATGGATCATTAACCCATTCCTTACTACTATGGCCGCTGTCACCTGATATATGTATTAACTCATTATCAAAATAGCTTCTATCGTTCTCCTCTTTCCATATCTATAGCAATTTCTTTTGTGAATAGTCATGAAATTTTCTTGAAGCAAACAAGGAAGACTGAAAATCCTATGAGAGACTAGGGATTGTTTTGAGTATAAGATTTTTGCATGAAAAATGCAAGGCCTTCTTCTCTCTATGATTCAACATGATGATGAGGGCAACACTGTTGAATAAATCTTGGTCAGAACTGATATATAGTAACAGATCTAGACTTCTTTGCACAAAAGTTGGTCAGGTCAGCACCAATTTTTGCTAACAATTTACTAACACTTTCATGTTATAGTTGAAATTTCCAGATTACACTGGTGTCAGACATCTACTGTTTATATTCATTAAAAACTCTGTTCATTTTTCAACACATTGATATGACTGTAAGCTGTTCTCAGATGAAAACTTTTTTTTGAAAAATTTTTTTTTTTTACAAAATGCAACCATGTGTCAATATGAAATTATTCCCCTTTCTTGAACTCTTTCGGTGACAAAGTTTACATGGCTATGCCAGAGCATTTTAAAAGTGAACTGTAACAATTTGAGAAAGAAGCAATAATCGATGTAAGATGAGTGACCAAATGACAACCTTTCACAATTTCTTAAAAAAAGCAAGTAGGAAAGAGTTACAGTTCACAATGACATTTAAAAACAAGCACTGGTAGCTGTCAGAAACAAACTAAATTATGACTTAAAAATCAACTATACAGACGACTGATACAGCTGCAGAAAAGCCGATCGTCTATATATATAAACAATTAGCATAGAAAGAGTTAAGAGTTCAGGCATGTGATTTACAGGCACCTTAACAGGATGTTTCAATAATTTGTTCACCTATAGAAGAATAAAATGGCTGACTTATTTCCCTCTGTATGATATAAAAATTCACCTTTCTGTCAGTCTGGCATGAAGAATGGTGTTGTCAGTACGGAGAACAAATACAATGTCGAACCATCTCTCAGGAAAAAATTCACAGGAATGGTAATCTACGATGTTGCCACCCTGTGACATCACCTCCTCCATTTCATCGATGAGCTGAGAAAAAAGAAAGCATTTTGAAATACAACAGAAAATCTGGATCTGAACTCTGATTAAACGAATTTCAGATAAATCAAATAAAAATAAAACAATAGATTTTTTTTCCTCTTTGCGCCTATTAAATGCCTCTCGCATAACTTGGAGCCATTGCTGTAGTTTCCTTTAAATCGAGTCGGTCAGCACCGCCACATGGGTAAAAATCGGCTATTGTCATCTCCACGTGGTTTCTACCAACACGGATGCTGGCGGTTTGAAAACAAATGAGACAGTGCCACGGATGGGGGGAGAGAGGTTAAACAATGTATTGTGCCCATCGCACAGCGTAAGTAGGCCATGTGCTCACAGGGGGGTGTACCAGGGCCAGCGCTGCCGAGCAATTGATTGATAATCAAACATCCTGGCAGAGCCTACAGTACTATTATATGCGTACATGTACTACACGTATTACGAAGTGTGTAGATCTAGGTTGTGCCCTAACTGAGTGCTGCGCCGGTGATATGATGTCGGTTCTCGCACCATGATGGGATATACCAGAGTCTACATTGTGCTAGTTTTTTTTCCGCTTGCGGTCGACTTGCTTATATAGACACCCTCACAGACTATGTGATGGCTTCCAGTAACTGTTTTCAGAGTTAAAACTTTATTAATAGTCCTTTTCAGGGGTAAAACTTACTCAGCTGCCCTTTTTAGGACTACAGTATTAACAGTCCTTTTCAGGGCTAAACCTACTCATCAGTTCAACAGTTCTTTTCAGGGCTAAAACTAACACCACTCTACCTCTACTTTTCTTTACATTACTTTTGCTTGCAACGCAGCCCTTATTAGGGCTATCAATCCAATTATACGAGAGGGCTTGAATTCAAGATAAACGCAAAGTTCGGGAGCCATAGCGCGATTTCTATATAAAGGGAAATAATCCTGTAATGAAATAATTAAAATAGTGCTTATCAGTCATTCGAAAATTGTCCCTCCCCCAATCCCCCTGGAAAAAACTGGGAGACGAACTCTCTTTAATCGAACCCATTAGGCTGGTCCTAGCAAATTTGATTTAAATGGACGACTGTACTTTGTAACTATGCTCTATTATAACACAGTCAAGCACAGAAAACTCAAACATGGAAATTTTGAATTCATGGAAATGTCAAATAGTGCTATTGGTCCCAGGAATTCAATTCCTGTATTTTCTTTGTATTATTAATATGCATTTCTCTAACTCTCAACACTGGCTTCTCAAACGATTTTATCAGCTATCCCAGATCTCAAAGCGCCAGAATGTCTGATTGGGCCCATTTTCTGTCTGCCTGTGCTCATCCCAGGCTGTTGATGATATGGGAAAGGTGTGCGGCGGGGTGATGGACTAGGCCACACATGCTGTCTGTACTGCAAGGAATAACCATAGCCTACATAACACAACGCAAGCACAGCGATGTGGCGGTAGGCAAACGAAATTTATTTGTAAACTGGTTGCAAAGAGATCCTCAGCCACTGTAGTCACAATCCCATACTAACTTTGTATAGAAAATTCATAAGCGATTTTAGCCCTCTGCAACAATAGCTTCTCACTGCAAGCTTTGAATCATCATTCAATCTACTGGGCCTGTCTGCTGCCATCTCTTAGGTCCAGTGCTAAACATATTTTTCTTGCCCTTCGAACTTCATCAACTTCCCCTGATCAAACTTTAGATGCTGGAGAGTAATGTTTGTGTGTGCTGGTCTCATAGTCATCCATATGGTTTTCACTGATCTGAATCCAAGTTACCATAAACTATGTGCTCAACTTACTTCTATATCTGGTTTGAAAGGGTGTCTTAATCATCATTAAATACAATAACAATAATCATGTTTTACATGAAATCAAAGATACAGAATGTGTCAATTCTTACTTCAGTTCCCCAACTTCTTCCCTCTTTGCTTTATGTCTACATTTAGCATATGTTAGAAGTAACAGTTATCACATGATGAGGTGATGATTTTTTTTCAATGTCTCACTATTTGAGTGCTTGACCGCATTTTTTCTAATCCCATTTTCTTTCAATAGCCTCATTCAACAGTTCGTATTCCATTACAAGAAAGCTTGGTTTTGCTCTTTGTTGAAACACTGATGTAATACGTCCAGAACAAAAATAATTTATAAAGAAGTATGATGTCAAAGGCCTCAAATGAACACAAAAATAATGAAGCCAGTGATATGTAAGATAATTTAAGGTAGTGGACACTGCAAGGGATAAGAAGAAATAAAAGGGGTCTTTTACCCTTCATACATTCTCATTCTGAGGCTTGTTTTCAATTAATCCAGTGCACATATGTTGCACTAAGCTACTGAATTTACTAGTGTTGAACATGGATTTTCAGAATGATGATGTGTGCCATTTAAATGAACCAAAACATTCTTTAAAAAACTCTGACCAAATGGCCAGAATCTGTTACTATTATCAGATTTCTAGTACGTTTTCATTTCAAAATTATTGCTCACACTAATCATTAAATTTACAATGGTTGTCAAATAAAAGATTCCAAGTACTGATGTCTAAAGTAGTAAAACCAATGCAACCATAGCTCATTTTTGAATTGTGTGGCTGAAACTGGAAGATGTGATAAACATCTTACATCTTTGAAAAATGGGTATAAGTGAAGTTTTGGGCGTATATAACAACCCAAAACCAAACTTAAACCCACGTCAAATTCACAAAAAAATAAATCTAAAGTGGTTGATAATCTGCTACACAAACATTACATGATATTTATTGAATTTTTATATACAATGATTATTTTTAAACCAAAATTATTGTGATAATCACCCTATCTTCATCCAAGATACCACAATCCAGCTCATCATCATAGCCATCCATACATTCTGCATTTTCTGCAATTTCTCCAACATTGACATAGTTCAGCCCACTACGCTGTGCCAACTCTTTTGCCAGAGTACTTTTGCCAGTGCCAGGTGTACCTATAAAGTATGATTCAGAAGATCACAGCAAATGCATTCATATATATTTGAAGACCACAAGAGAAAAATGACAGTAGCCACAAAATATGTCTCGCGGCCAGTCGAAATGGGACGTAAGTTGCATTTCTAGAATTCAGGAATCGGGCTGTGAATATGATGAGGGGGATCAGACATTGACAGTTTTTTTACACCAGAAA
>JBCEWB010815537.1:0-16264 GCA_039654565.1 Peronia peronii
ATGTAATAATAAAATAAATAAAAAGACTAGACTTTCATCTAACTGGTCCAAACTCCAAGTCTACTGTAACGCCAAACTAAACCACCCTAAGGAATAAAAATACGTCAACCATCTCGATCTAGACCCTAGATCTATAAAGGAGCCATTGGCGGTTCTACAAAGCATGCGAGTTGGGCTTGCCGCAAGAACCAAAAGCTTGCCTATTCCCGATGTAGATCAAGTTGGTACTAGATATTATAAATTTAGCTCTTTAACGGACAAAGCAGTAACTAATGTGAGTCGATGAGACGGTAGCGATTGCAAGACAAGAGCCGAGACTGAGTCCACAAGGCCGACGCGAGGTAAAATTAACATATCATCCGGCACTTCCGGCGAAACGAAATCAAAACAGGCATGGCCGGGCCAATGTCGGCGAAACAAAAACAAAAAATCGGAATACAGTGCAGGCAATCGGAAAAATCGGAAGGACAGGAATTTGTGGGGGAAAATGGCAGGTCTGTAAATCTAGGTTCAAAGGGGATATAACAAATGCAATCGTGGGCTGAGCAATGGCCATGAATGACATGTACATCTGAATGGCTCCACCAAGATAGCCATCTGCAGGTGACTGGAAGGTGTGAATAGACCACAACTGTTACTGTGAACGGTCACTTAGCATGTGGACAGGACAGTGGGATTTAACACACAACACCACATGTTGGAACAGTCATATACTGTTGACCTACAGACATAGGCCTTGACGATGGTAGCAGGCAGGACCACTGCTCATAGCAACATTATGGGGAATGCATTTTGTTCGAGATTGTGAGTTAAAGCAATATTCAGGAGGCATTCAGAATGACAACAAAGCATGAAATGGAAAATTTTTAATATAAAATGTCAAAATTGTTCTAACGTCGAGAAATTATAGTCATTGCACAAGACGGTGGAATGCTAGGTTAAAATGCAGGAGGATCCAGAGTAATACAGGAAGGTAGGAAGGTCTAAATCCTATCTATTGACTATCTTTATCTGTCTGTCTATCTATCTATTAAGTTATTTATGAATCTGTATCCACATACCACTAAATAGACATGCCAGGGCTTGCAACAAAGATATTCTCCATTGACTGCCAACATTGCCACATTATCATCCCTTTAAAATAACAGAAATGCAACTCTTGCAGTGATACAAGTAAGAAGTTATGTATTCCAACTGAATAAAATGTTCATCTTGTACCTTTTGTACAGGTTTCTCCACACTGGTCCCATACAAGCGCAGCAAGGATCCCCAGCTGGGGACATGTGGATGTAGTTTGGCTAGAATGGCCTGGGCTGCTAACTGCTTGCCCTCTCGTTTATTCTTGGCCACAACCTGTCACAGAAGAAAAAGGATAGAGGGTTAGTTAAAAGTTATGTCTATTGTTTTGCATTTAAGATTATGCTCCAGTTTAACAAGATATACTCTTAATATTTCATTTTTTTAATGCGTGAACAAATCTCTACTGCAGACAGGCTCATCCACCACCTCAACAAATAGATCCTGATGAAAATTTCTATTTCAGTCAGACTTTACAGCACCTTTCTTTTAATGGTCAATCATAAACAGATCTCTTCTGTGATGTACTTCTTCTGCAGGATCCAAAGCTTTCTACTAGTATTATAAGTCTGATACTCTTAAAGGAAACAACATTGTGCTAAAGGTTTTGCTGCAAAAGCTACTTCAGATTTATGAAAATATGTTGACTTGTTCAGACAAAAGATGACAAGATGATGCGGTTGTCATATGCATGGCAACTACCATTTCACTTCACTGCAAATAAGAAAACAAAATAGAGGCAATTATTTGAGTCTCACTGCGTGGCTTACACTTGCAACTCCTGGCTTACCGTAGCAGAATGTTTGCCCACACTGATGGTGAACTCACATTTCTGGTTCTTCAAAGGCTTAGTGCTGACCTCACACTGTGTGTTGCCCATACCAAAGTTTCTGAAAGGTGATGGCATCAAAGGAAACGATGAATGAAAAACAGCTTTAAAACTCCCTGTCATAAATTTCTAAAGACATTTCCAAAATGCACTCTAAGATAGTGTTAAAAAAACAGAAGCTGCCTACTATATCAGGTCCCCTGTTAGTGGCTTTGACCTTCCTTTTCTTGTTCATATACTACAAGCATATAACAAATGGTTCAATAACATCTTGTCTCTGAATTTATTTTTCATTACACAAAGTATTTCACAACAAGAGCAGTAATAATTACATTAGACTACTTTGCTTTGCAATCAATATATATTACATGGTTGCTGTGTTTATTTTTTTAAAACTGGCTGAAAGTGGGATAACAGTTGGAAAGTGGCTGCTTTTGAAAATGTGCTTCTTAGCCTTTTTTAAGCTGCAGTTATATATAACCTTTTATAAGTGGCTACCCTTTTGTATTGTTTCCTCATGAGGTTTATACCATCCAGACTTTTGACCTGAAAATGATTGGAACTAATGTTTAAGTCGTTTGTTTTCCTGAGCAATTAAAGACCTACCTTCGAAGGCACTCAAGTAAGAGTTGGAATGGACTAGGCTGACCCACTTTGTTTCCTAGATCAGTGACTCTTGGGTCTGTTACTTTGATCTCATCAAAGAACTGGAACAAAAAAAAAAAAAGAGAAATAACACTGAATAAATACCAACAATGCCGATGACAGCAGTGACATAACTATGATTATATATCGTGGAAATTCTTCTTTAGAAAGCCTTTCTACATCTAAATGTTTCCCCTTTCTCCCACAAAAAACATACAAACACACACATGCAGAGACATACACATGCACCACAACAATAAAAAGCGTATATAGATGCTGCCATGACTAAGGACATAAATGTAACAACATTATATACAAACTTGCAGTGCTCAGGAAAGCTCAATTAAATGACCATGTATATACATATATATAAAAAAATTTAAAAATCGTATAACAGTAAATCTAACCTCCAATTCCTTTCTTCCTCTACTACTACACAAATGGCTCTTTTGTCTATGCAGCGGATTCAAGCAGTCTGTATTCTACTTGGTGCCATAGTGGCCGTTGCTTTGATTGGCTGTTTTTGCTTGTGCTCCTGCTATGCCATTCACGATTAAAGTACTGACATAGGATAAACATAGCTTATTGAAGTATCAATATATCAAAGTACATATACCACATACTTACAGACAGGTCTGATATATTTCTCTTGATTTCCTGATCCGTGATCTTTTTGAACAAATCAGGTATCAGCACCTTCAATGTTTCCTTGGCAGCTTCTTGTTTGGCCACTTTTTTGGACGATGCATAGCCTGTGCCGTATTCTATATTGTTGATTGTAACTGTAGCACCATATGGAGTTTTGGAGTTTTCTTGTTAAAAAAAAAAAAAAAAAAAGATGATAAATGAACAATGCAGTCCAACTTCTGTTCCACAATGGATTATGACAATATAGACAATGTAAAATAAATGTCAGTCTGAAGTGCATTCATCTTTTACTAACAAACAGCACTACCTATTCTAGAAAAATATTCAATGAAATTATGTTTAGCTGTTCAATAAATCATCCCTATTGTGTGCTGCATTGGAATATATGTTCATTTCCAACTTCTGACATAGAATAAAAAAAAAATAACCTTTGAGAAAATCAAAACCCAAAGTCCCTTCTTATACAATACAAAAGTAAACCCAATTTGCATTTTTTTCCCCCTTCTTTTATAACGGCTCAATTGACAAGCATATCAGGATTTGTGATTTATGAGGGGAAATGTCACCGTCAGCTGAAAAAGATAAAACTTTGTTACATCTTGCGATTTAAGTTATGCACAGACCAATATTAGATTGAACTTTGCTTAAAGTTCAATTTAACTGGGCTTTCCTGGTGAACTGTTCCATTATAGATATTCCATCAGGTACATTAGGATGGATGACAAGCGAGAGGATGATCTTACCAAGTTCTTTGAAGACATAAAGAGGTTGGATTTTCAGGGTTCGCTGCATATACTCATGCAAAATGCACAAGTAGGATTTGCCTGTTGGATTTAGGATAAATTCTGTGGAGGAAACACAAGATTGGCAATTTAGGTTCTTATAAGAACACTAAGTCGTTCATCCTGAGTGCTAACATTGGAGGAGAAGACACGATTAATTACTGACATACTCAAAGGGGATCCAATGGTCTGACTGAGCTTATATTACAGGTAAATTGCAACGCTGATTACTAACACTCTTAAATGGTCAGACTGACTTCTAATATTGGAGGGAAAAAAGAATATTGATCATTGAAACTCTTTCAAGAACATAAAAATGGTCAACATGTATAATGCAGGGATGTCAAACTGTTTCACCAAGAAGTCGGAAAATTTGCCCTTCCATATTTCACGAAGTAAGTCATGCGCTGCCCAACTACATAAGATAAAATAAGCCTTTTGTGATGAGAAAATGTTGGAATTTTTCACAGGTACATGGAATGGCAATGATTTATTTTTATTTTAACCCTTTCATGTATACATTAATCAGCGGCCGTCTTCCGTGCGCGTGTTCAGTTTCCTGCGCACTGTGGCAGCCCCATGTGTTTACATTTTTTTGACCTCCGGTTGGCAGAAGTTCAGTGGTTGCAGAGAAACAATCACAGTCGATTTCTTTTCAAACAATGTGCCAGATTTGTTAAATTTAAATGAATAATAAATGATTTATCTACTGTATCTGTCATTATTATCAACAATCTATTTTAATAATCAGATATAAAAAGAAATAAAAATCGAGAGACTGAGAGAGAGATATGAAAGAAAGAAAGGAAAAAAAAAAAAAAGGGGGATATTAAATATTATACACCTTTGAAGAGTAAAATAGTAGGAATAAACAACTTTCTTTTTTCTGCATGATTATGCTTTCTTACTCAACGCATTTGATTTAGATCTGCAGCATGATCGAAAGCTGAACTACATTGATCCGGGTCTAGATCTAGACAAGATCACATCTCAGTTCACGATAGATCTTATGTATATTGTACATGTAGGATTTATTGGCGTTTTGCCGTAATCCAAATCTAGATCTAATCCAGTATCAATGTCTGATTCCTAATTACACACTATGTCATTTTCATAGACTCTAGCAAACAAGAGACAGCGAGAGCGCAGTGGCAATCGACGCGGCAGAAGGAACGATCTCGTGCCGCTGACCAAAGCGCCGCACAACACACTGTGTAGCTGTCTCAAAACACGCGCTAACACACCCTAGGTATCACGAAAACCTCATTTGATTCATCGCCGAGGTTCTTATCTAATATAAGATCACGAACGTCATTTTATCGACCAACGACAGCCCACCAAAAAAGGGATGTTTCCTTTATCGGTTTCTGTCGATCTGAACATTAACAGCGCTGTGGGCCGAGTGTTGGTTTCTGTCGCTCTAAACCTTAGGCGGCGATCACGGGCGTGTCGGTTTCTGTCGGTTTAAACACAAAAGGATTATAAAGTTTTAACTAAAAGCCAAGACCAACAATAAAAGCATGTGCATTAAACAGTGCCTTCATCATAATTTCGAATATAATTTCTATATCGAGATCTCACTCTCAAATGTCTGCTCTCTTAGTCTTTCCAAGACCATGGCCAAATCATAATTTGTTTAAGTCAATGGTTTCATTTGATATGTTGATTTTCCATCAACAATTCTATGAAAGACTAAGCACTAAGAACTTTAATGTTAATATTTATTCAGCTCTCAACCAGAGCACACAAAAAATTCTATCGTACTTCTGTTTTCACTGTTATCATGCAGGGCTTGTATCGTATTACAAATTACCATAAAACCCTACACAGCTAACGAGCTCAGTAAATGCTGGCAGTTGATCAGAGAAAAAAGAAAAGTCAGCAACCAGCAGAAAGTCTGATTTCCAACTAATAATGGAAGTTTGACATCCCTGATAGTGATGTTGAGCAAATAAACAAGTCAAATAAGTGGCACTCACACTGACATCTAATGGCCCTTTGACCATTTTGCTGAAGTTGATCTTTGAACAGCAAGCTGCAGCAAGCAGCAGTCAGTGCTGCCTTCATATAATATATATATACAAATCCCTACAAGTGACAACAACAGTGAAAAAACAATCTGAATGGACAAAGAATTGAGTTGAAGGAAACGCCAGTTATGAGACCACTCGCTCTCATTTCCTCGGTGAAAATATCTCATCACCCGTTTTTTTCTGAGAGTATCAAATCACTCATTTTTGTTTACTTTGTGAAAACTTCAGCTTCTGTGCAAGTCCCAAAGGCAGACTTTCAAATAAAAATTCTTATTACCCACAGCCATCTCAAAATATTATAATCCATGAGAAATTGTGCCCACATATTAAATGTTGAATTTTTTAGTATATTTGTTTGTTGTTTCTTTCCGACACACTCTCACTCTGTCTTGCCATTTTTGCTATGACATTAGAATAATTCTATAAGAAAAACTCACCTCTTTTTTTTATGCTCTCTCCACCCTCTTCAGGTTTCATGTTTCCAGGAATGGGACAAGTGATCAGCTTGGTTGACGGTGGCTGTAAAGGAAAATAATATATATATTATGTGCTTCCCACATTTCATAATGAAGCAAAGCCAAAACAAAGAAACAAAACACTAATACATAATTCTTGAGATCGTACATTTGTCACTACATTACTGGTGCTCTCAGAATGTAGATTCATCTTTCATCTGAGATGTATATGGAACATTTTCATCTTTTTTATTCTGTGTCAGGAAAAAAAAAAGAAGAAACAAAACTTGCAGTACATTTTATCAATCCTCATAATTAAACATGGCAACTTCTAATAACAATAAAATAATTACCAATTCTGGAAGATTACGACGACTTTTTTCATCAAGATGCCTCCTTCTCTCTCTCCAAGATCTGGGGATTTTAGAAGAAAAGCATCTCCGTTGAGGTGAAATGCAATATAAAATTATGTTTATTGCATTTACCTTCTTTATCTTAATTTGATAAATATGAAACGTTGTTAAGACATATTTGGTAAGATGGAATGTCTTGGAAATTTTGAGTAATTCATAAGAACAAATGACTATAAAATACAAAATTAGAGGAATTAACAATATCCAATGCCTACAATTCATCTCAGGGCAAGTTTAGCTTTTCTATTTAAAGGCGATCCTGACTCCTAAAGTATTAACATAATCAACAATAGCAATAAATATTTTTAGGAAGGCATGCTGGATTTCTCATCAAAGAAACTCTTATCTTCAAAAATGATTTGAAACAGATAACTTCAGAAATTTTTCTACAAAATGAACGCACCTGTATTTTTTCACTTCCAACGTTTTAAACTGAAACAGTTTAGAACAGTATTCATGGACAGTGCTGCTGCCTGTGAAGACAAAAGATTAAATCAAAGCATAATAGACATCAAATCAAAGGCACCATGAAACCTAATAATAACAATGTACAATGTTATCATAACTTCCATACCCTCAACCAAATACGTCCTTGCAAGATAAAAATGAACTAACAACATTACACACACACACACAAAAAAAAAAAAAAAAAGGAAAAAGTATTCTGCATCATACCCTTCCCCCTCTCTTTCCCACCATTTTTTGATCTGGTGATTATTAAGTAGAGAGAACAAATCTGTGTTTATTAAATGCACTAAAACTACACTGCCTGACATGAAACTACACATCTATTTTTCATATAAGCATCCTGTATTTGAAATCAGGTTGTGAACTTAGGGACATACCTATTTATACAGCACTATGCATGTAAAAAAAGTATCTATAACTTAAAAACCCAATGAAGTCCTTTCCAGAGCTAGATTCTAAATGATTTTATTGAATTTAAGATTTGGTTTTTAAATATTTCTGTTCAAGTTTATAGGCTGCCATTAACCAGTTCACTGCTAACAACAGTACAAGATACATCCAAAAATTGGCCTCCCGTGTGTGCAAGCAAATGTAAGTGGTATGTCCATGTTTGCCCACCATCAACTACCCCCTTTTCTCCTTTTGCACGTATATGTAGAATCTTTAGATAGACACCACAAGCTGATGATCGAGTGATGAAATGCCGAATCAGACTTCTATCAACCTTTTCATGCAACAATTAGTACCAAATAATAATCAACACTTCTGATTGGCTGTGGGAAAAATAAAGAACAGAAGCTAGTTGGTTCCCACACAGTGGTTGGAATTTAGTGTGGGTGGGGGTTAGCAGTGAACTGAGTGACAGAGACTAGTGACAGTATCAATGATGCTAAGCACAGGACTACAAAATTGGTGTAGCAGTGAAGTACTTAATAATCCCCAAAAACCTGTCTGGTAACAGTTGATTGGCTTTTGCACTTGCCTAGCAAAGATTCCTTTGCTCTTTCCTCTGCAGACATAATCTTGACCCCAGCTGCATTAGCCTTGAGTTTTTCATTAGTACTGATACTCTGGGCAGCTGCGAGGAAAAAGAACAAACAAAAGGACAAAATATACAATGACTGCATAATGGAGACAGAGATGATTGTCTCAATTTCAAATCGCAAAATAATAAATACTCACTTCTAAGAATTAACAGACAGAACTATAACCCATGAGGTATTTATTTTCAGTTTAAAAACTTGTGCATAAACAAATGACTAAGGACAAATCCAACAATGTTCCCAAAAGTTAATAAGCAAAGACAGAAATGAATGAACATGATTGCAGACATGACCTGGCAGTTAAAGTTGAAGAAGATGACTTGACCATCTCACAGACAGACATGCCTTAACATATATGCATATATCAACAGTTCCTGATCAGTGTCACTTACCATTTGATGCATCTCCAATACCCATACTGAGTGGTTTCACAGCAATATTATTTTCTGTTGGCCAGCCAACTGCTGATCCATTGTCCAGGCGTCTATGTTTGGCTTTGTTTTTGTTCTTCAGCGACTCAATCTTGCGCTTAATGGTTGCCAGTGGTGAGGTGCTGCTGGTGACCATTTCTGAGGGTTCCAGGCTGCTGGTAGCCTCTTCTCTCACCACATGGATCACATTGTTGTCAGTGCTGGCACTGGCTGGAGGGCTATCACTGACTTTGTCACTGACAACAGCACTGACCTGGGATGGTGAAATTGAGTGTCCTTGACCACTGGAGGATGTTGCGGATGGAACTGATGTTGCTGAATTTTCCACGTCTATTCTTCCATTTATTAACTCAGATTTGTACTTCATTTGTTCATCATCTCGAATCTCTCCCTCCTCACAACTATCTTCCACCATATCTTTTTCTTTTCTGGCATCTGACAGCAATGGATATGACCTAGAAACTGTCAGTTCCCCACTTAATGTTTTTTGTGATTGCACCATGTCAGAGGATTCTGAAGTAGCTTGACTCAGGGAACATGATTTTTCTTCAGCGTGATTGACAGGGCACACACTGGTGTTGTCTGTAGTGGAAGCTAAAATTATAGGCATTGCTGCATCCTCTGCACCATCAGTCTGTGCAGAAAGGTTACCAACAATTTGCTTGTCTTGACATGAAGAACTGTCAAGACTAACAGCAATATTCTCTTCACCTGGGGAGGATGGCTGCCCCACTGAAGTTTTCTGCGTGACAGCACCAAACATGCTTTTATCGCTCACATAGCCCTCTGTGCCAGTGTGTAACGCCTCTTTCTGTTCACTTTGTGGACATTTTGAAAATGATTCTTCACTGACCACCCACATTTTGGGCTGAGCAGCCTTGGACTCGGATGTTGAGATTGGACAGGATGCTAGAGTGGTGGCAACCTCTTTCCCTGTGGTATCAGAAATACTGCATTCTGGACCACTTTCAAGCTTCTCCTTCTGTTTGTCACCCTCTGCCTTGTGTTCAGTTTTACTGCCAGGTTCATCAGTCTCCATTTGCTCCTTGTTTGCTGTTGCAAAAAAGAGATGGTTAAATTTAATAGAGCAGAATATAGCAAAACAAAAATGACATAAGGAAGCTAAAGGCTAGAGAAAAAACAGAAGAAAAAAAAATATGAGGAGATTGAAAACTTATTATGTTAATTACAGTTGAAGACAATGTCGCAAGAGCCATATATGTTCACCTTTTATACATGGGAGAAAAATAAAATGTTCTCAAAAACTTCATGCTTTTTGTTCGTCTAACTTACTGATTCAAGCTGTTGTTTTAGACAACAGTAGCTGTTCCTTTTCACCTGAAGTCAGAAAGTTAAGGATTACAACCAAACTCACGGACTGTAACCTTGAAAATACTATAAACTGGGCATCTGTTGTCCCCTCCCCCTTCCCTAACTCCTTTGATTAGACATAGGTAAGCATGCTGTGAAGCTGATGAACAAACCAAATCTCATTATTAGTGTGGCTATCATAATAAAATACCCAGGTTTCAACATCATTTTTCCAGTTTCAGGGTTCACACTCCTTAGATGCCTTAAGGAAGGGGAAGTGCATTCTGGAGGTGATTTTTTTTTTATTATTACTACTACAGATAAAGACTATTTTAACCTTTTCCATCGAGGCTGGCATGTTTAAATTACAGGAAAAGTCAAAAAAAAAAAAAAAAAAAAAATATCTCAAATAGTTGCCATGGCAATGCCACCACCTTGGATTTTGGCAGCTCTAAAATGGCTAACTTTAAAATCTATCTCCTCCCGTCAAATTTCAATGGAGCTTGATGAAACGTAGTACAAAGTCACACATTTTCAACTCTTTGTAAACAAAAACAAAAAAAAATTCTAGAAATTTTTTAAAATGCCATGTAATGAAATTTCAAATTTTGCCATTTTTTTCATACCAAAAACCTATTTTCTCTAAAACACACCAATTGAATGGCCTGCGCATATGTAATTTTTTTCATCTTGTGAAAATGATGTATGCCAAATCTGGTAAGAATTAGTTTGGAAATAAAAAAGTAGACATCAAAATAATGACTAAAAAAATGGGTTTTGAGAAAAATGCTTTTAAAGTTTTTTTCCGTAAAAAATTGACAAGGAGAGTTTTTTATTCAGCATTTAGCTCCAGAAAAGCTCTTTTTTCACATACCAACCCTTTCTCTATGACATCTGTGTCTTTTGTTGCCTTTCCTCCCATTCTGGACATGGCTTTTCTCAAATTTTGCTCCCAATCCCCCCCCCCCCCCCCATCACTATAAGGACTCCCATCGAGTCACTTCAGGGCCTATATGTGGCCCCCATATCTCTCTCTGTCCAAACCAAGAGTGTTTACTATGGCACATAGTTCACACTGTGCTCTGAGCAGCAGAAATAAAAGAAAATTTTACTATTTATAGGATGTGGAAGTTCATTTTAGAGGGTCAGGTAAAAGTTTATACTGATATTCTGTGTGATCAGCAGTTTTTTCGTCTCAGAGTGGTCATCCAAGGTCCATCCCTGGCACAGGGGCTCAAAATATTGTTAGAAGAGATCACAATCAAGTGCTTTATGCACTCTTTTCCTATATATAATCAAACAGTGATGATGTAGCAGCCAAAGGAAGCCAAATCCTGGTTGCCAGTAAGCCAGGCCTATTGTTGAAAGACCATAGGTCACACACATTAAAATGGAAATATCCACTTTTTGATACCATTTTTATACTCACAATAGGACTTTCAAGAGAAAACAAAAACCCAAAATAACATTTTTTGAGCAAAAGCTGTATTTCAGGATGTGTCCCCTACCCCCCATGCCTAAAATTCAACGACTTTTTAAGGGCTCTGTGACTGTTTTTAAGACTTCATAAAGCCAAAAAGGTCTATTTTCAAATACAAACATAAGCGGACCTACATGTAGGCCTATACAGTATACATGAACAATAGATGGTGTGGCAGATCCCTGGATTTATGTTTCCACTGATGCTGAAATTCTGCATAAAACACAGTTACATACATGTGATTAACAGGCAACATGAGATCAGTCTGTATTTAGAGCAAAGCCCATTCAGCTAACCGGGTTACTTATTGTGAAAAATAGCAACACTTGCATTGGGAATACATCTAAATACATCTATGACAATCTATCTATAAATTAAGAATGATCCTAGTCTAACATGCAGAGACTATATGATAAAGGTGCGAGCTGTCTCCGGAAACAGTATGTCTAAATATAGCCTTTTTTTTTTTTTTCAGTTAAAACATCAACTAGAGAGGGGTTTTAGTAAAAATGTAGTTGGTCTTTACACTTTACAATTCATCAAATTTGAGTGCATCTAGATCTAAATCAATTTGTTACTTGTTCACCTCCATCAAAAACTACTTGTTTGTTGCCCTTTTATTTATACATGTAGATCTAGAATTACACAACAAAACGGTTGCTTAATACCGATAAGCAGATTTAGAGCTATGTAACAACATTAAAAGAACACTGGATGATGCCATGGTCCTATTATTTGTAAGATGCAAAGAAAACTCTTACTTATGTATTTACTTGATCTATGTCTCTCTCGTACTTACGATATACATAAAAACTCCGCCGGGAGTTGCACTACTGTTTTCTATTTTTTTCAAAAATCTTACTCAATGTAGACTAGAACCATGTCCTCATGACAGGATTGTCAAGTGCTGACGTTTTACTAACAAATGACAAACAATCACTGGGCTGCAATTTCTCGATCTTGAATCTAGAACTTTGAATAAGTAAACACAAATCGAAATCCCACCACTAGCCTAGAGGAAGCCAAATCTTGGTTGACAGTAAGCCAGGCCCATCGCTGAATGACTATGGGTCAAACACATTAGAATGGACATATCCGGTTATGCCCACTGTAGGCCTTTCAACCTGCCCTGGGATGGTTATCTCGGGGACATATCCACTTTTTGATTACATTTTTATACTCACAAAAGGCAGGACTTTTAAGAGAAAACAAAAACCCAAAATCGCATTTTTTGAATAAATGCCATATTGTCAAGTGCTGACAATTTACCAACAAATGGCAAGCAATCGCAGGGCTGCATTTTCTCGATCTTGAGTATAGATCTTTGAATAAGTAAATGCAATTCGAGATCCAAACACTAGCCTTGGTTGTTAAAGTTGTCCATTCATATTCTAGGCATGCCCACTAAACAATCATACCTTCATTTTCGCTTTCTTCGTTCCTCAAAAGTATTGCATTACAATGAGTGTCCGCATTTGAAAATATCGAAACGCCCACAGCCAACAAGATGTTTCTGACAAGTAAAAAGTTAATTTTCCGACTAAAGCCCAAAATCTAAAATTTGCTGGCCAATAATTTGATCTAATTCCCTGTGATATACACCAGAATTATGACTGAAAGTGGCACCTTCAAACTGCATAGACCTGAAAGTGAAACAAAGATCATCAACATATGAGCACGTGATAGGGAACGAACTCATGGCAAGTGTTATAAAATGTAGGTAAGCTAATCACAGCGTCACAAAACCCCTGAAATTGTGACTTTTAGTTCAGGCTGTGGTTTCGTGCTGCACGGCCATTATTCGTCCTCGCAGCCCACCTCACAGACTCAACAAGTGGAACAGCAGCATACCGGCGAATTCTTGCTGTAACTCAAAAACTGACCAATTTTAAAGCTTTATAACTCTGGTTCCAATTCTTCCCTTGCCAGATTTAAAGAATTCACTTGAAAGTTTAGTTTAAGCTCTTTAGAACAATGGAAATCCCATGTCTCTATGATTGTTAGTGTGGGTGATACAGATGTTTGAAAACTATGTATAGAAACCTACATTTATGCCTTTAATTAGTTAGGTAATTAATTTTATTTCAAATTTCCTGCATGGTGACTCTTCAGTTTTTGCATGGTTGTGATCTTCTACATTTAAACTCTTATTCCTATAAATTTCATAACCTCATCGCATTACTTTTAAAACTATAGCGGTGTGAATATCACAGCCTGTGCCTATAAGACAATATTTTCTTAAACGGGCTCCAAATCCAATAGTGTTTGACATCTTTCACGTGTGCTTACAATGGAAGAACATTCATTGAACACAATTGAATGAAGTGTGTGTAGCCTGAGGGAGGAAAAATATGACCCAGAACGAACGAAATATGCATACAAAAAAAGAAGAAGAAAAAAAGCATATGAAACAGGACATCAATTTTGTTTTCACTACTGACATAAGAGAAGACAAAGATGGTAACCAAACTATATGTTACTTGTCTCTTCTCTATCAGAGATGTCAAACTGAGACAAAGCACTGTTGCATTTAAAGAGCCAAAGAACCAGCTGAATACAATAATGACATCTGGTGTGTTCTTGATAGTTCAAAAACACCTCACCCTGTTTTGTGAGCATTCATGGTGCACAACTGAGACTAGGATGTTTCACAAGGAAACAGAACACGGTAGAGTGAAAATGTAATAGTGTTGGACAGGCAGAGAGCACCGAAGAAATATCACGTGATGGAGAGTACCAGTATGTGTTCCAGCATCTCCTTCTGTTTTTTTAATCCCTTCAATTATTCAACACCTTCAAAATTTCTGAAACCTTCAACTTTCACATGTGAATGTGCGACATCACCACACATTAAACAGTTATGCACCACAACTGATGACAATCATAACAAAGTTAAAGACAGGCCTCTGAAAAATGATGAAGGAGAGTTGCTCACTTCTCTCATAAGAAAAAAACAAAAAAACTAAAGGCTGATCCCCACCGAAGAATTGTGAGGTGCAAAACAAAGGGTCAACCTCTGGCTTTGCAAAGAGTAAAGAGCAAAGATACAGAAAACTGCTACCAGTTCATATCAAAGCTTGAAAAACAGGACGATGGCATTCACAACGATTTGGAGAAACTGAGGTTCACAATGAATTCACATTTTCATCAAGTCAGCCCAATGCTTCATGTAGCAGTTCCAACTAAATCAGTCAAAGGAAAGGCCACTAAACAGAAGTTAATGGGATCAGGATTAACTTTTTGTCTCGCACACGTAATTTCTATCTTTGTAGGAAAGTGTGAAATGTATTTATAATTGAATGTGAAGTCTCCAAAATAATCAACAGTCATGATATGGAAATGTTCTATATGTGCTCGTTTTCTTTGTTTTGGTGAAAGACAAAAAAGTAATAATGCATACAGAAATTCATTTGGCCCTGGAGTATCATTTCTTGAATGGATTAAAAACAGCTGCATAAGGATGAAAATTGCTAAAGAGGCATTATTTTCGGTGGCGAGGCAACTAAATTTGGCATATAACATATACATGCAAAGAGGTATAATCTATAACATTGAAATTTATATTTGATCTGAGACATGGTTATGTAATTAACAGCAATTGAAAGTGTCACTTATAATTGCATTTTGACATGAAAATTAGTCCAACTTCAGAAGGGTTTCCCGGCAAAAGTATTTAAGCTAGAGGTCTGGGGGTTTTTTTTTGACGAAACATTACAATCACTTAAGCTTAGTACAGTCAAAAAGAAACCATTCTTGCATTCCTTAACATAAAGGGGTAATCTGATAAAGAGACAGTTCTATAAATCAGTCTGTTTTCCCGCCATGGCGCAGCGAGTGCAAGGTAACCAGATACTTGTGACCCCCTTGTGGTTTCAGCCAAGCCCAGCGCAACTAAAGTGCCACCCTTGTGACGCCGTGTTTTGGACACGTTCAGAAGGCAGAAAAATGGAAAAAAAAAATTCTGTCCTGACAATCGATCATTGCAGAAAATTGACCACTTATGCAAAAATGTTTGGGTTTTCCAAGGATTTTGGCTGTAATTTCCAAATATAAGGACTTTTCAAGGCCTTGAATTTTTTCTCAAAATTTAAGTACTTTCAAGGACATTTAAGGACCATACGAACCCCAAATTTAAAAAAATAAGAGAAGAAAAAAAAAAAAACTTGACCAGACACCAAATTAGTGCAGACTCTTGTGATCCACAACAAAATTTTACAGACTAAAGGCCATTAGTAGGTTTAAAAAGATCCTGACATATAGGCCCTGCCCTTCATTTTATCCTTTTTTCACTTGAAAATTTATTCATCTTTCATCCAGCTTCTCCTAAACAATCTCACAACCAGACTGATAGAGGTATTTGGCAGAAAGAAAGCAATCAATAAACAAATATGAGAAAAAAAATATAAATACCTTTTTTCTCTTTTTCCAACTGCTTCCTGTATTGAAGGCATGGAATGGCAGAAATGGGAATGTCATGCATCTGTGAAAAAACAAGAACATAAAAAAACTCAGTGAACAATGCACCCACATTTAATTTTGTTACCAATACTTTGGCAAAGGTCCTTTAACCTTTCTTCTGCCTACTGTTTCCATGCCTTTCCCTTTGCCTTCATCAAAAAATTAATAAATAATAACTAAAAATAAAAACA